>OLMU01000103.1:0-10086 GCA_900291995.1 Licmophora abbreviata | reverse complement strand
TCTCTCGGAGTTGCATCTTCACAGGAAAGTGACATTATTTCTCCTCTTGCAAGAATGCCAAATATGTCGCAGATGTCGTATACGATATGTTCTCTGAGATTCTTTTCATTTGGTGATTGGGCCTCTTGTATTCCTCAAAAAAGACAGCTAAGGCTGTCGCACTTCAACTGACCTCGTTCCTGATTGGTCCAAAGCTTCAACAGACCAAATTGCGAAGGGCGATGTCAGCGGCTTGTTTCCTCGAATTACTACGAATTAGGCATTTTGGCGGCAGTACAAAACTCGTAGAACTCTACGCAACAAGATATACGACCATTCTCACAACGAGATACCCAGTCGACACTTAGTCATCACTGTCTCGCTGTGAGGCCTGAGGTGCTTTGGCTTTGAGCAAACGATCGTTACGTCGTCCCTCTCAGCTCTTTACTTCCTGCACTGAAGTGTACCTCAGTAATAACCGGTGAGATCAAGCTACAAAATGATTGCCGTCACAACGAGAACTGAAGCCGGCATTGCACCGCGAAAGTTATTTTCCGAATGTTGCGACCAGCATGATCCTAACGCCATGGCCTTTGCAAGCTCTCAAGAAGAACCCCAGACTCCTTCCGTCGCCCCCTCACATGGAAAAGAGTGCCCTGATTTCCTGACAATGTCGACGGACGACGAGACTATGTCGTCGTTATCTTCCGTCGGCGAAGACGACAACGACAGTTTGTCCGAACTCACCGTGTCGCCAAGATCCATCTTCCAGTGCTACTGGAACAAGTCTGTTTCGTCCAGCAGATTACTTTTGCACTCTTCGCCTTCTCCGGGGCAGAAAGTGGGAGAGAGAATCCCGCTTTCTGTGCATGGAGAAAACCCTAGAGATGACGATGAGAGCGATGCTCCCTCGTGCATTAGCTACGAACGATCACTACGAAGGAACGAGGGGATTCCTTCTGCAAAGACGTGTCCTGTCGACTCGCCGCTGAAGCGACGCAGCATCTTTGGTAATTCTCAATACATTAGCCAAAGCATGTCCTCTCTACGAGCACAACTCCCGGTACTTGACTACCGCAAGACATCCTCTGCGTCGGACCTTGAGGGCAATGGACCCCCCTCCTGTCTCCGATCCAGGCAAAGAAGGACGCGATCAAGCTCGGCCGTGTCTTTCTCTTCGCACGTGACAGTGATGGAATTCAAGAACTCCCAGGAAGCCTGGGCAGCCGACGGATGGTCCAAGTACTTTCACTGAAGGACCAACGCTTCATATGTAGACTTACTTTTGCTTTGTGGCATTTGCGCTAAATTTTACTACTAGACTGCTGTTTAATTACTACTCTACTGCCTTGGAACTTTGCTGTCTCATGGTCATTGGTGCTTGAGCATGCGGTCGGCATGCTTCGCGGATGGTCAAAGAGGCGCATTGTGTACCGTGCCCGCCATGGAGGGCCAATCATAATCCACGTGCCAGCTGTTCCGCAAGATTGAAAGTTGTATCGACACGAATGCCCAGCGACGCGTTCCATCTGTCCGACACAACTTACGTTATAGGAGCACTAGCTATACGCAGTACGCTTACTTCGTCATACACCTTGAATGCCTTCGCAGTCCAATTCTAAAATGTCAGTCTTGCATCCAAGTAGAGAAGATACGCTCGGTGCTGTCCGGCCCAAGTCTCCGTGCACAAACTCTTTCACGTAGGTGCCAGCGTCCGTACTGAGATTGAGCCGAAAGTAGTGATTATCGATTCGAGTTGCCTCGAGCGACAGTACATGACGAATCCGTGCGGCGTTTGATCTTCGGTGCAGCACACGGATTGGAGTTCTTTGTTGGAGTTCGATCGGACAAAAAGACCCTCCTAAACGAGATGACAACTCTTCCTGCGAGGTTATTGCATCTTGGTTCCAGCAGAGACAGCCATAGTACTTGACTTTCTCCTCTGTTTCGGCCTGTAGATTCTTGAAGGAGCTCGCGGGAGCAAAAGAGCAGCGGTCTATCCCGACTCCCTTCGGATTGCGGCCGTACACACGACCTGACAAGTCCTCATCGCTCACTGCCGCAGGGCGACAGTCATCGGAGGTGTGATTTATAGCACGTTGCACCGATTGAAGATTGTCTATCGTAGGCATTCGTAGGGCGTCGACGACTTGACAAACGAACGGACGACCACCCGCCCCCGTTGCTGTGCCCGGCGGGAGCAGCATGCGTACGTTCATGTCTTCCCTGCCCGAGGCATGAAACTTGACCATACCATATACGACATCAGTAGCAGAGGGATCATTGTTTAGCACCGATATTCCACCGCACGCCAGCTTCGACAGCACGGGGGCAATCTGCTCTTCGACGCTCGAAACTCCCATTCGTTTCATGACAGATGTGTTTGCTTCAGTCGGTACATAGAACGGTGTTTGCGAAACGTCACGTCGCGATTTCGTATACAAACCATGGACAAAGAACGGCCGTCGCCACACCGCAACGTGGTATGAGACAGGCGATTGTGTGGAAACAGCACCATCCGAAGAGCTACCGTACCACTCGAGCCAGTCCCTTATTCTTTCAGGTGAAACTTCTTGGTCTAGGACACCCTGCATATCCGTTACTGACCAAAAATCTTTCACTTCGTTCTGCACTCGATTCTGTAAGTTCGTCCTCGGATCTCCTCCCTGCTTTTCGGTCGGATCGTTCCCTCGAAATCGTTTTCGGACTCGTTTGTTGTTCCGAGCCGGCAAGAAGCTGCCAGGTCGGGCCGCTTCTTCAGCAGTGATCATCACATGGATAGAAAGGTACCCCTGCTCTTCCGTATCGACAAAACAGGGATATTCTCCTGTTGTCTTGAGCTCGTCCTTTTCCAAGCGCCGCAAAATGGCATTCTTGAGGTGTTCCTTTAGCTCTCGAATATACACCGTAGGTTGTGCTGCGGCTCGCTGTCCGTGGGAGGCAAGGTGGTATCTCAGAGCAATCTCTCCCGGCAGTGCCACGGTTGGCGACTGATCTCGGCTAAAACGATTTCCACGGACGCCCCCGTATGGCTTGCATGCCTCCTGAATGGCGTGTCCTAGACCGACCGTCGCCTCTGCGCCCCACAGGTCCAGACACACCGAGCAAGACGAATGCGATATGAGCTCGGACGCATCATTTCCGAGGTACTCTCGACACTGGGCGCATATTGCCTTGTCCAGAGTTTCTAGCTCTGTTGTAGTTACCATGAAAAAGAAGAGAGTCGTCACAGTGGGTGAGAGGCTGCCATGGTTGTGTGTACGCAGTGGCTTTTGTGTTGTTGGTTGTTGCGGCGGAAGTTTTCGAAGTTTGGAGCCATCCTGGCCACCCAATATTTGGCGCGCCAATCTGCATTCGATCTGTGTGTGTCGGAAGAACTCATCCTAAAATTGACAATGACGCCGAAAGACGCGAAGGGAAGCATCTCGTCGGCCGGAAAACATCTCGTCACAAGTGAAGAATGACTCGCTATTAGCACAATGTTACGCCCTCTCCATTGGTCTATTGATAAGACGGCATGAGTGGCAGCGAAACTAAGAAGCGGGCGCGTCCAAGCTGGAAAGATCTACCCGCATTTCTAGATTCGTCCGCCTCGGTATCGGCCACTACCTTTGGCGCTCGACGTTTGCCCGAAATCAAGGCGCTATGGAAAAGAGTAGAGCGAAAAAATAACAATACGCCCAAGTTTTCGTTTTCAATTGAAGAATACAAGAGTGGCGGTGGGAAGACTTCTTCGCGGCAGTTGCGAAGACGAACGACGAGCCATCGTCCTCGCAGGCGACACCGCTTTCCGACACCCCAACCCACACATGTTGTTTCGACCGGCGATAAGAGCTCTACACGCCGGGCGAGACGGAAGACTGCCTTGTTACGTCGGCAACATGAAATATGGCAAAATGACAAAGCCGTCATGTGGATGGCGACTCATCTGTGGCATGCCAAGAGATTTCATATGCACGACAACTTGTTTGGCTGGAGAGTACCGTTGGCTCACAACAATCGAGGTGCGGGGGCAGCCTTACGGCTAGTTAGAGAGGGTCATACGTTGCTTCAGGATGTGACATGGTGCATGCAGCCGCTTCTTGTTCAGTCGAAAAATCTTAAAACTCTTTGCGAGTCGATTCAACGAATCTGTCCGATGTTTCTCCCTCAGGACAAAGCCGGGGCAATTCTGAGCAGCAATTCCATGGGCGAAGGCATGATACATGAAGTGGACGCCTTTCCAAATGGGGCGATAGGAGAAGTGACTTGGTGGATCAATCGAAATTCACTCGATGAGTCTTGTCCGTCCCGTAATGGTGGCTGGTTTGCCCACTTGTTCGTCCACGCTGCAATGATGACCGTGGTCGAAGGTGTGCTTCGTGCTCTAGCTGACCAAACGCCAGGTCTTGTCGGCCCGAGTAAACTTATCCATGGGGTGGCTTGTTTTCAGCTACGCGGTGCGAATGCTACGCAATCGCTAGCTCGTGCGCTTCGACCTCTTGTTGCTGAAACGCATTCCGCACTTTTGCAATCTGGCGAAAAGGACGAAGACAGTGGCCTCGCTTGGGATTTCAACAAAGTTGCATCTTTGCAAGACCTACATTCTTCGCTTTCTCACCTTAGTTGTATTCCCGTTGATGTGGACTTACCATCGCTCGCCAAGCATGCGTCCCGTGAGTGCAGCAAATCAGACTCTCTTGCGATGGGTTACATTGAAGCGTTCCAAGAACGTGTCTCACGGGAAGGAATAACTGGTACAGCCGCTTGGAACTATTCTATCACGAACAACAGCATTTTACTTGTGTCGCGTTCCCCCCGTGATCCTGATTTACCAATTAACCATGGAACGTGTGGATGGGACATATTCTGCTCTCGATCGATTGCCCGTGAGGGGTATGTCGCCTTGACCGAAGCGGGAAACTCTTCTGCCATTGGCTTGGTCGAAGCAGCTTTGATTCGAACGGAGAATGATCCTCCGTTACCCGTCTTTCCCCGTGACTACCCTGATACCCACGACGGGATATGTTACTGGGGTGATACAAACAACGGTTGGTCCTTGATACGCAGATATCTCGAGGGAGGGCTTGGGAGAATCACAATTCCGAGAAGGCTCGAAGCTACTTCGCCTTTACCGAAGATAGATTGGACATGTTTGATAGAGAAAGACCCGAACGTCAGCTCACCGGACAGGACACTTGTTGTGCGAGGCAACTTTGGGAAACCGATCGTTGATGTGTTGGCGGGCAGTGGTCGAATCGAGATTGGCACATCCGACGGAAAGAGACGACGCCGGCGTCGGAGGCCCTCACGTGCGACAGCGACAGCAGTTCCGACCGTCGCCTTAAACGATACCGACAAGGATGCTCATAGAAGCACCTGCACCACATTGTTGCAAGCCTTATCTCTACCAGTCATCCTTCGATGTCGTCTTTCCGTAATTGGCAAAGGTCGATTGATGCCAGGATGTTTCATTGTGAGTCTCCATCCTCCGGAGGAACAATCGGAAAAGTACACTCTGGGAATTACAACTGCGGGGGGCTTCTCACCGTGTCGAGGCAGCGTACACGGCATTGGATTTGTCGGCGCTGCGAGATTGTTGCGTGTGCTCAAGTCTTCTCACGGATCGCGTTCAACAGTCTCGGTGGAGGTACCGAGCGGCGAAAGGCAAATACGACTAAAGGTTGGCTTGCTTAGTCCGGGGACATTGGGGCCAGAGACAAATATGAGAGTCATCGCGTCAATGGCACTGGACTTGTAGAAACTTTTCATCCGGCTATAATAGAGTAGAAATACTAATATCGTTTAGAAGAGCCCAGTTCTCCTTACTTCTCCGCCGCCAGCAGCTGCAATAGAGCCTGGCGCTTGTGGCTCTCGTCAAACGTAATGGTGATCATCCGGGCAAGCTCTGCCGCCGTCACGCTGCGGAAGACACCCTCAGACAAGCCCACGTTGATGTCAGAGAGTGACATGTCCATGAATCGACTGAAGGCTGTGAAGCGGTCCCAAGATCGACAAACGTCGACATCTTCCTTTAAAAGCTCCGAGACGCCGCGCTTGATGTCACCAAAGAGTGTGCTCACAAACTGGCCCGCGGGCACACTGACGGCAGTAGCTTTCATCACTTGTTCGATCAACAAGGTGAAGATCACGTCGGCGAGATGGGCTATGGATCGCACGTAGACTTCCCGTGATAAGATGGGCAACCACGCTCTCGACAGGTGCCGTAAGTGATAAAGCCCAGCCTTGAGCGCCGTCTCGGCCTCTGTCCATTCGGCGACAGCCTCGTTGGATCGAAGAGACTCTCCTAGGAGCGTGATCCGGGATCCGACTACTTCCCAGAGTTGGCCCTGTTGGCGCTCGAGCATTCCTCCCATGGATTTCTGAGCAAGTTCCCGGAACGGTGGCACCATGTCAACAAAGATACAAGTCTGCCGGAGCGCCTTGCTACGATCGTCGCTGGAAGAAGAGGGCGGAGGGAATTTCTCCTTGTATTCCAGGCCCAGCGTCAAGCAGTGATGCGCCAGAAAGACGCAATCATTATGCAAGACAGCGGCAGTACGGGGCACGCCTGAAATTTCGTCTCCCAAGGTGGCAGGAATGATGGCGCGAAAGAGATCTAGTATTTCTCTTGCAGCACGGTACAGATTGGCAGGAAGGAGAGTCAAGGGCGAAGAGAGGTCTTCGCTGGCAGAGGCAACAGCTTCATCCATAGAGCGGCGACACAAATCGATGAGCTTGGACGCGGTGTGAGAGATTGAGCTCTTGTGTAGCTGAAATACCGCCATGCCATCGTCATCTCCAAGCAGTTCGTCCTTGCCGCCGGGCACATCGACGCCGACTTCAAGTGTGTTGTGGTAGTCCGTGTCGACCAGTAGTCGTCGGGCTTCGTTCAGGATCGCGACGCGTCGCTTGTCGACATACTTTCGATCCATGCTGGAGGCGAAATCAGAAAGAGGTAAAGGATTGCCTTCGATGACTAAGAGAAAATTCTTGGCCACCATGGCCTCTTCAAAGGAGGCGACGGGACCAAGTAGTTTCTGCGACAGCTCCTTGAGACGCCCAAGCTCGTCGGGAGGAAGATACGTTGGGATACAAATCTCCGACAAGAGTCGTAGCGTGGGTTTCATGAAGGCCCCACTCTCATCGCCAATGAGATTACTTTCAATCCCAAGCGCAGCAAGATTGATTGTTTGACCGCCGCGAGCTTCTCGCGTCCCGAACAGACGTCTTCCCACGTATTTACACAGTTTCTCGCGCCGGAGGAGCACGCGCTCCTCCACAAAGAGCAAAACGCGCCTCACAAAAGCGAGCGTCTCAACCCAAGCGGAGACGATGTCATCCTCCTCCTCGGCCACGGCCTGCAACGTAGGCTGAGAGGGTGTCTCGCGAGTCCACTCGAGCGTATAGTTCGGGCCTTTCTTCTTGGACGACGTTACGGCAATTCGACCCGACAGTCCTTTGTTGCCGGCATCTGAGATTTCCTGGATCTTCCAAGGAGTCGTCAGCGCCATTCCAGTCTTGTGTGCTTCCAGCTGCGGCTGTAGGATCAACTTAGACAGACGATCGGTAAATCTACGAACGGCGTTGTTCCACGGCGAGTAATCCTCCGGAGACAGGGCTTCCAAAACGTCATATGCAGCATGAATGCCGTCCGGTCGAGACCCCATGCGACTCCCCTGTACCGTGATGGAGTCTTCCGTTATAAGTATACTTGAATCCAAAAGATCCGTGGCCTTCGCCAGCAGCTCGGTCCTCTTGCGGCGCATAGGCAGGCGAATCGAGTCCAAGATGCGGTAGGCTCCCAAAAGCGCCGGCTGCAAAGAGTCGTCTGAGGTCGAGCGCTCTTCTTCGGCCGTCACGATGCGTTCTGCCTCTTCTAGAGACTGTTGCGCTTTTTCCAACATACGTGCCGCTTCAACCCAATCAGGGTCATGGGCAGAACCGGAGGACGAGACAATCGACGCCTCGTCCAGTAGCGACCGTGCCAGGCTGCACTCCTTTAAAAATCGAACTTTGGTGTGGAGATCTTGCGCTTCAATTTCAAGCGACTCTGCGGACTGATGCTGCTGACCTGTCACACCATTACTGACTTCCTCAGTCGCCTCTTCGTCATCTTCTTCTTCCGGAATCATGGATTGCTGCTGTTGCACCGTAACCATCACGTCTTTGAGTTCCTTTTCGACACCATCCAGCTTTTCCCGAATTTGGCGTTCCACGACATGAATCTCTTGCCCGAACAAGGTCATTCCAAGATTAAACGATGCCTTCGACGATGCATTCGGATCTTTATTTTCTTCAACAGTGGAGGCCTGTCCTTTGGAATTCGCAGTCGCGGCGGTAGGCTGCTGTGGCACGACGAGGGGATCTGCCGTCGATGCCGTCTTCATGGATTCGGCCGTCGCTTTCCGAATCGCATCTTTGACGACTTGTAGTCGCTGTTCGATACTACCACTGTCTTTCTGTAAAACAGACATGACGAAAGGATACTAGCAATACTAGCCCAAGAGAAATGCCCAGTGATGCAACAACTTAAGGTCGACTACCTGTACAATACATACGATGATGACGCCCAAGACGATGAAAGACAAAAGGCACCCCAAAAGCGGCGCGGCCGTCTCGAGGCACAGACAATGACTACGGTGCTTTTTGAAAATGGACGAAACCTCCACCCACATCGATCGCACAGACAGTGTGTCTTGTACAGAAATCTCTCAGATTCGATTGTTGAACACGTCGTAGAAACCTACGTAATGTTGTACTCTGAACTTGTTCGTCTGGGCCGGCAACTTTGGTGAGAGCCCGACCCGGCGCGGATGACGAATGACGCGACGCCCTGCAAACCATGAGGTATACGACCACAAAAGCGCAATTGGCAAGATTCATTCAATCCGGAGACGAGAGGGGAGTGCGCAACCACCAGAGAGACGACACCACCCCTCTGTTCGTCTTACTTTGCTACAGTGACTAGTAAGAACCATGCCCAGCTCCTCAGGAACATTCAAGCCGCTGCAACACCGCTCGGGCACGATGCGAGATCGCCTCCATGAGTACACGAAGCGCACGCTCGGTGCCGGGGGCAGTCTCAACCAAGCTGTGGCATTGCCACCAGGGGAGTCTTGTGCCGGGTGGGTGGCTGTGCATGCGATTGACTTTTACAATGACGTCTGCACCATCTGGGCTGTCATGGCCACCGACCCATACTTGAACTCCTTCCGTCCTGGAGAGGGGTTTCCATCGGGAGTCGAGTATCGCTGGTCGGATGGAGGCGAGGCCGAGTCTGTATCGGCACCTGTGTACATTGAAAAAGTCCTCAACTGGATTGCGGAACAGATGAACGATGAATCGAAATTCCCGGATGACGATGACGAAGCGGAAGCGCTCAAGGTTTTTCAGACGCCGCAGTTTGCAGCTCTGTGTGGACAGATCTTTCGACGTCTCTTTCGAGTCTATGGTATCATCTACTCCAGCTTCTTTGGAACCCTCGAGGCTCTCGATATGGCAGCGGCGCTTAATACCTGCTTCAAACACTTCATGTACTTTTGTACCGAATTCGGGCTGCTTCCGGAGCGAGAGATCGCACCTCTAGAAGTCATTGTCAAACCGATTCGGAAGCAGTACCATACGAACAAGCAGGGAGGAGACTCAAGTAGCAGATCTTAAAGATGGCTTTGCTGATAATAAGTAGCACGATCTTAAAACTTGTACTGTTTACTCAACCGAATAGTCGTACAAGAGTAGCTTGCCTCTTCCCCAAAGAGCCAGCTATATCACTCTACGCTTAGCTCTCTAGAACCTTGCTGCGCAATGCTTGCTTGCGTTTTGCCGTTTCGACAACAAACTCTCTGCCAAGTTGCACATGTCTTCATGCCCAGCCTTTCTTGTCTCGCTAGAAAAAGATCTACCTGGTACGACCGCCCCCGATCGACAGGCACTCCGCGCGATTTAGAGCGCGCCTCACACTTTCTCACACAATAACTTTCATCGACATGCAACAAACAAATGAGACGAGCGTGCAATACGAGGGTCTCTATCGTCGGTACAACGCTCTCCCCAACAGCCCACGCACATCTGAAGCATCCTAATTGGTATTGTGGGTGCTGACACAAGTGCAAGGAAACAGAAGAT
>OLMU01000096.1:0-16377 GCA_900291995.1 Licmophora abbreviata | reverse complement strand
GAGTCGGTTCCTGGCCTGGCCGCCGCACGATTTGAGTCGCATGCGAAGTTGGCACAATCGGCGTCTCTGTTTGCTCCGAAGCCACCATTGCCAGAGTAGAAAGCTCCAAGGCAACGTGTCGGTGGTACTTTGAAGACGAATCCTGGTGATTCTCAAATAGTAAGAAGAAACGAAAAGCAATTTACGAGTAAAGGCAAAATGACAATGACGCCGAACGCCGACCTGCTGCTGATGACGCGGGACGCGCAGGACACTTTCAAAGACGATCTCCCAACAGTCGATAGGAAGTCACAGTGCCGGAACAAGAAGAGAATACGGCGTGGGGGACGAATGGGGGGCTTCCGAATTCGTCGTCATTGTTACTCACTCCAGGCGTGGGTTCTACTTGTGGGGATCATGTTATGTTGCTTGGGAGGCGGGCCCTCTTCTTGTTCGCCTTCGTCGTATTTGTCTCCGTCGTACTATGTCTGCGCCGCGACGGTGACGATCAAAAAGAAGAATGAGCAACAAGAGACATCACCATCACCCTCGACGCGAACGACAGAGAGCCATCACTCAACGCAAGTCTCGGCCGAGTCAATGACGCTCAACCAGATTCTACGTAAGGCGGGTAAACGAGGGCTCGGTGGAGGCATTCCAGGAGCCGTCGCCGGCCTCGTCCAGACCTTGACCCTCATGTGGCTTCGAACCATTATCAACTATCAGTATCGGTATGGAATCTCATTTCGTCAGGCGTTCAACACATTGCTTGGTGATGGGGGTGTACCGCGGTTCTACAGAGGACTCAGCTTTGCCTTGGTCCAGGCACCGCTGTCGCGATTTGTCAGTACCGCCGCCAACGATGGAGTCGAAGCATTGATGGCCAGCTTGGATGCGACACGAGAATGGGGGCCCGGCAGGACGACTGTAGTTGCAAGCATTGTTGTTGCTTTCTGGCGAATTATGCTCATGCCCATCGACACTTGCAAAACAGTCTTGCAGGTGGACTCGACCGAAGGTTTTCGCAGTCTTATGCGACGTGTGAAGCAAGGCAAGATTGGATTGCTATATCAAGGTGAGCTAGAGGGTGTCAATTTCCGCCTCATTGCTATTTGCTCGATCTCATCCCCACTCGCCGGGTTTTGCATTCCATAATTATCTTTCAAAGGGGCCTTCGCGAACGCTATCTCTGCAATTTTAGGCCACTACCCGTGGTTCTTCATGTACAATCTACTTTCCAATAGTGACACCGTAAGGAGCTTCTTTTCGTCGAATTTAATGCGGAACGCTGTCACTGGTTTGTCTGCCAGCATCGTAAGCGATACGTTTGTCAACGCGATCCGTGTCATCAAAACGACGAAACAAGCGATTGGGGCAAAGCATTCAGTTAGTTATGTAGAAGCTGTGAACATGGTCCTAGCGGCCGACGGGTGGTCGGTAAGCTGATCTTGTACAATTGCTCGTCGCTTTGGTTCTATATGAACTCACCTTATGTTGCGCGTCATACCTCAGGGACTCTTCGGGAGGGGGCTCAAGACGCGGCTAGCTGCGAACGCATTGCAATCCGTCATGTTCACTGTTATTTGGAGGGGACTGGCTGAGCGCTGGGCTGACAGCACACCTAAGGTGGACCGGCGGTTACAGCCCGAGGAAGGCGCATCCAAAGGAAAGTAGCAAGTACGAGCACGAGCTGCTAAACTGAAAACGAGTCAAGCGCTTGGAAATAGTGGCACGTAGATGATGAGGTGTAAATTGATGTAATGTGTTAATGACGTCTTTAGAGCGGGCGTGACTTAGTCTAGTGCTCCTTCCTAAGAGAGCAGCTCGTTCTGATGTCTGTCACAAGTCGCGGGTTTGCCCGATGTCTACATCAGAGTGATTTGTTCGTCTCAAATGATTGTTTAGAATACAGACAAAACATTGTCGATAGTGGCAGCGTCGTCCAATATACGGAAGAGGACAGCGAAATGAGCCAAAAGCCCCGAGTCGCCACTCATTATACAAAAAAAACTATTGCTGGCCGCTCTCACTTTTCTTTTTGTTGGGAAGCAGATGGTAGTGAAAGCAAGCGAGCGCCAGCTGCTGAAGAATCATCTCGTTGTCGCCAGAAAGTCTGACCGCTTGAACGACAACTATGTCATGACCCACCATTAGTTCTGCAAGGACGAGATCAACCATTGCTCGAATTTCCGTCCGGTATCCTGGCTGTTTCGCAACGGCGTCGAGCGCGGGTGCAAGCCCGCAAAGAAGGAGAACGCGCCTGTCGCGGCCGGATATTATCGTATGGTGGTTGCAGTCGTCGTTCAGTGAGGATGCAATTTCCTTGACAACACCTAAGTAATTCCCTCCAGGACACGATATTGAGTCCTTGATGGAAGACACAAGGATCTTGGCAGGTAGCATATGCACAAACAGATTGTCGGAAGTAAAGCACCCGTCTTGTGTTTGCATGATGACGGTGCGGGTTTTACATCCCAGTGGGTTGCACGGCGTAGCGTGAAGCTCAAAGAAGCATTCTCCTGTAGGGCGCGGGAAGAGATCGCTGAGTTCCTCTTGAAGCTGAATCGTTACGGTTCTTCGGCTGGATTCGGCGAACGAAGAATTCGACGGGGCTTCCTGTGCGATGCCAATTGCTTCGTCTAAAAGAGTACCGGAGTGAAGCTCACAAAGGAACTTTCCATGGTCTTTCACAAGCTGTTTGTGATCTTCGAACTGGCGCTTCACAGACGATGAGCTAAAAGAGTCGGACACCAAAGCACGATATATAGCATCGCTCCACCCTTCCTTTGTGCTCTCAATTGCGCCAAACGCAACCTCAGAAAGGAAAGGAATAAGAAGTCGAGCGCGACATTGATCGTCGGCGCACTCGCAGTAGCGAGCTTTGGCGTATCTCAGGCTGTGCAGGAACTTTGATGCATGCCGCACGAGCTGCCATGGTATTCCGCCGGCGATGAGCTGGTCCTTGAGAGCATTGTGACCATCGGATGCAGATTGACGAGACTCTCGTAGCTTTGGGTCGGTCGAAAGGGCTGTCATAAGCCCAAGCGCGCCGACGGCACGTAGCGAGGCCTGCTCGTCTCTTGTTTGGATGAACTTGGTTGATCGGGATGAGAGGATCGCCCTTGCAAAGAAGAGGAAAATTGATGTCTCGTTGTCAATTAGGGTGCCAAACGGACTCCATCCATCTAGATTCTGAGAGCCATGGGGAGTGAATCGTGTTGCGGACCGTGTTTCATGTTCGACAAGAAATACAGAGTGCTGCATCGAATCTTGCATGCGAAGGAACTGCTTCCAATGGTCACCCCCGACGGATCGCTGCACAAGATCCCCCACGCGTTTCCGTTCCACCGCGACAGCGAGGCGCACGCGTGCTTCGTCATCAATTTCGAACACAAAGTCCCCCGTGGGAAGCGACGATTCTTCGACTTGACACACGGGCATGCTGGAGGGCCGCATGGTATGGATCGTACCAGTAGTGACGATCCGTGTTAGCTGCATCCGAAGCTCTCGGGGAGTAGCATTGCGGTTCCTCTCCCGGTTGTCAATGAGCACTGTAAGCTGCGGAAGAGTGAGGCGATGTGGAGGCACCTTCAGGGGTTCATGTGGCGTCTCAAAACTGTCAAGAACAACAATACTCGCCTGCGACTCGTCAATGCACACGATGCTTTCCTGCGACTCTTCGATCTCGATGACTTCCTGTTCTTGACTGTCGTCCAAACAGACGACTTCAGGTCTCCCTTCGCAACCTTGAGAGGAAGCCGGAGAAGACGCGGGTGACTTTGGAGATAGAATCAACTTCATGTCAGCTCCGTCGTCAGAATCATCATCAACGGATAGCATTTCAACAACATGCTCTTCCGTGCTAGTAAATACTAGCTTTCTTTTCGCTCTTGGTTTGCGGTCCAACATGTCGTGCCGGTTACCAGCTGTACCGGCACAAGTAGCTGTCGCCGATGTAGAAGACGAGTGGGCTTCTTGGAGAGATAGCTGAACGGCTCGCCGGAAGTCGTCACCGTTGTCATCATCATCGGAAAACGCATAGAGACTGGCGGCCTCTGTTGTAGCGGGAACTTCGCGTATCTGTCGACCTGCGGGTTTACGCTCACTCTCCGCTAATGACAATTGTATGGCTTCGTCCAGCCCATCAATCTCTTCATCTGAGCTTCCCAACGGTGGTGTCCGAGCGCGTGCCTCGTAGCGCATAGACGCGTTCATGGCCCGCTTCAAGTCGTCCTTTTCTTTTTTCACTTCCTGATCCCTAGAGCGGCGCGACTCTGCTGCGTTTGCAGCTGCGACCGACGCCGGCACTTTACGGACAACCTTGGTTAGATGAGATCTTTGAAAGGGGTCATCTATGGCTGGTCGTTTCCCGGTCGCTTGCGCTCCCAACGAAGATGAACCGCTTCCCTTTCGAACAATCCTAATGTGAAGCGCTCGCTGGCGTGCCTCACCGCGAGACTGATGATCAAGCTGCAGCCCAGAATTCTCGCTTTCCAATATATCGCATGTGTTATGAAGATTCTGACGACGATCTTTTCCAACAGAAAACACCTTCTCGTCCCCGACTCGAGACACGGATACCCAAAAACGAAGCTCCTGTACATCTTGAGTTCCAAGCCGACCGGCCCGTCGAGCAACTGTCAACGGAGACGCAATGCCCACTTCACCTCTGAAACGACCATGGAGGGGAGAACCAAATGCAGGCAAAGCAGTACCAAGACCACCGGTATGCACGCCTTCGGAAGCAGCAATAGCCGCCGCCGGATCTGCACGTGCCACAAAATCGTGCGGAAATTTCCGCTTCATGGCATCAATGAACTTCTGCCCATCTCGAGTGAGCGTATACTTGTTCTTATCTGAGCGGAACCCAACGCCATCAATATATTGTCGATTTCCATTCACAATCAGTAAACCATGTTTAACAAGCGTCTTATTGCTGTTCCAGGCTCCTTGTGGCCGGCCGGCCATGTAGTTCGGCTCCATCTGCGAATCACAATACTGCTGCCCGGCTCGTGTGATCTGATCCTTGGTCAAAGTGTCCACCCCTGCATCATCAAATGCTCGCAAAATAGCGTACGGACCGCCTCGAGACTTGAGCTGCTTGAGATAAGGATCGTTGTCCCAATTCTTTTCATACGGCCCGTTGCCAACATTCTCGAAGTAGGTATCTGGGTACACAGTCTTGCTTCCACGAATGATCTCCATACATAAGTTCATCACAGTCTTGCTGAGTTTTGTCGGAAGATTCACGACACGACCATTTGAAAAGCAATAAATGTCTTTACGAACGGCCACGATTGCTTCGTATCCCGTGCCCCAGGTATACTGCTGACCGCTTCCGGTACGCTCGGCCAGCTCTTGGCGCGCCTTCAGTGCATTTGCCAAGTCCTCGTTCCACACCTTGACGTCCTTACCACGAGGCATGATGTCACTATAGATATCACAACCAGCTGACTAGGAAGATCCAAACGACGCTATGGATCGCCGTAGCAGCGTGGTTCTCATGGCGTCGGCAGGGTCGGTCTCAGATTTTTGAGGTAGATGCATTGACGCTCTGACTGGCATCCATTTTGAATCGTCCATTAAGTCCCATTGCGGATGCCATCCGAGCAAGAATGACCCATTCGACCTGTATCAGACACGTGGAAGTGCATCACGGATCCTTCCACAAAAGAAGGTGATGTGTCATCGACCATGACGATGATGTGCAAGTCACGGCGTTGGATTGGCGCGAGCCTGACGGCGATTCTTTATTTCTCGCCAGCAGATGCATTCGTATGGAACAATAGGGCGATGCCAAGAGTTCCTCGCCGAGAGAATTTGATTTCAAGCGATCTGGAAGCCTCCGCGAACGACGACGAGACCGCCAACACGGACGGTCTGACCAGTAGTGACGGCATATCGCGTCGGGAGGCTTTGTCGACTGGAATTGCGGCGTCGATTCTGGGAGCTACATCCCGGCCAGCATGGGGAGAGGCACTTGTGTATCGTCAGGCCACTCGACCGACGGCCTACGGAGTAGATTCCACCATACCGCCCACACTGGTGCCCCTCAACGCGCGAAAAGAGATTTCGATTCTGCGGGACCTTGGAAAGGGATCAGGAAGTTCGAAAGAAGTCGCTGTGGATGACAGCATCAATCTCAATAATATTCTCAACAAAGCTGTATTTGGCTCGATCGATGCTGTGTCGAGCATCACTGGTGGCGGCGACAAGGAGGAAACAAAGTCGGGGTCTGGGTACTCCTCTTTTGTTTGCCTCGGCGTCCCGCAGGGAACACAGGCGGCAGACGTCGAACTGGCGCAAAGCCTGCTATTGACTATCCTACAGACAAGAGGGTCTGGAAGAGTCGAAACCGCGCTCGGGTTGTACTTTGCCCCCATCAGCACCCAGGGTGCATTGGACGCTTACGTTGAGAGTGGGGATGCGGATATCCTCCGAGAAGCTCTTACAAAGTCGGGCGTATCGAGTTCCACATTGGACCTATACATTTCGCTCATCTCTTTTGCTAAGAATAAGTCAATGACATTGCTAGCGGTTGCTCCAGAATTTGAAGATGTTCGGATGGTCCGAAAGCAGGGGCTACAAAGTATTGATCCGGCTCGTCGTTCAAAGTATGTGATCGATTCGCAGGGGTTCATTTCGCTGACACAGGATCCAAAGTTTCGGGTGTATGCGGATAGATCTCTTCTTAAGGAATATCAGCCGATGGATGGCAAGGACGAACAGGGGAACTTTTTTGCGGAGCGGATCCTGGTTCACGAGACGGCAGCGACGGTGATAGCTCAGTACGCTGCATCACGGCCCGACTCTCTCGTCGCTTTGGTGGCACCGACTCCAGACTTGCGGTTTCTGGGAGGGGTCAACGGTCGTATACCACGCGTCTCAAAGTTTCTGAATCCAGTGACCAGCAAGGTCACCGAGGATGCCGTCACTACGATTCTCCTCAACCCGACAGCTCAGGTAACACTTTGTGCGTCGGTACGTGTTGGCCAATCTGTTTCGCCACTATGTGCCTGACTTCGTTCTCCTTTATTTCACAGGAAACTCTGTCCCTGAGCCGCTTCCTCAGGCTTGAAATCGGGACTGGACCAGAAACACTACAATATCAGAGCAAGGTCGCCGACTACCTTTGGTTCTCTGTCATGCCAAAGGTCAATATGCTTCCTAGACTAATGAACCCCCGCTAGATACGATGATGGCAATGTAGTTGATAATCTCATTAAAGACCGCTGAGCAGTATGTATGGTCCCCGACCCACTCAACTGATCGAAATCTACTTTGGAGTCTCCTTCATGAGCGTCACAGAACGTGGTCCAGGCTGCACAAGACCTTTCTTATAGAGTGCTGACACCGCCTTCTTGAAGGCCGATTTGCTAACACCAGGAAACTCGCGCGTGATGTCGTCGGGAGGCGACTTGTCTCCCACAGGCAGCGTCTTGTCCAACTCTAATCGCTCTAGAATCATCTTTCCTACTGTTTTAGCCTTGGCCTTGCCCCCAACGACGGTCAATGAAACATTGATTTTTCCATCGTCTCGAACGCGCTCCACGAAGGCCGGCAGCACTTCTCCACGGACGACATCTAAGTAATCTCGAGCCTCCCGAAAATACTGGATTTCTCTCTGCGCAATAAGACCTTGACCTAGTACGGGGTCTGTCTCGGCGATCAAGTCGTCTTTCCCGTGTCCTTGCCCTACAACGTCTACTGACGCTCCCAAGGGACCAAACGACATCACCTCGACCAGAATCGAGTCGCCTGGTTTAAAACTGGGTTGAGGAGGGCTTTCTTCATCGCTTTTCGATTCTGAAATCAGTCGAACTTGTGTGTGTACCGACTGTCGCGTGGCGAATGGACAAAGAGATGGTAAAAACAGAGCCGACCGCGTCGACAGAGTTGGTTGCAGTATCCACGCATCTGCTGCGGGCGATGTGACGCCACCGACTGCTACGGCTGCCAAGCAAACGAAGGAGCGTTTCATTCCTGGAGATAGCTGGGTCGATTTCGATAAGACTTTAACGCGACAGGATATCCTAGATGGACCAGGGACGGGAACGGAACGGCGCAGGCTCCTCAAAAACACCATGATCGTCGTCCGCCATCAGTCGATGATGTGATGCGTTGTCGATGTTAATGCGCGTCGCGTGAAAGTGTCTCGTCGTCGCTCATCGCGCTAAGAATTAGGAATCTGGAATGTTCTAAGTCCAGAATTCTGTATTCTTCACACCCCAGTAACCTGGTACTGACGCTACGAGCATCTTACGCCGAGTCATTGTCACCATTGCTGTGCGCACAGAGAGAGTGCGTTGCACTTGGTAGGTCAACGTAGCCCTGTCACGGTGGCAAAGTGTCGCCTAGCGCCTTGAGAAGCGAAGAGGAGGCACCACCGTTGTATTTGGGGCCTTATTTGGTTTCCACGGTGGATAATTGGGCTTGACAGCACCACAACATTGATTTGGCTTCTGCAATTCTGGTGCTCCCGTAGCGATTGGTAGGACTCTTACGGGGATTGGCATCGGGGTCCGCAGTGTCTCCTAGTTTTGCCGGTTTGATCGATTGGGATCTTTGTTTGCGATGAATAATAAGGAGACAATGTACTCGTGGCACTTGTCGCTGCGTGTGGACCGACCTGGCGAGGGATGCTCGATGCGACCTCACGCGTATATGTACGGCAAGAAATTGGATGAGCGCGATGCCGACAAGGCTCTCGCACCACACTCGAAGAAGTGTAGGGAGCCACCACCTGGCCACGAATTTCAGTATCGATGGTTCCGTGGGCCACCTCATGAGCCTTGCGCGTATGAGGGGTGTCCTCGGAGAACGTCGTTCTCTCCTCATGACTGGTCGATGCATGCCCTGGGAGGTCCGGGTAGCTCGCTGCAGTGTGTCTCGACGCAAAGTTCGCTCTACAAGTGTACGTTTTGCAACTCGAAGTGCTTGGTTGCTGCCTGGAAAACACAGTACACTGTCTCGAAGGATGTGAGGGTGGGAAGTCGAGCGACGACACCACTGCATCTCCGGGGGAGCTCGTTTGGGAGCGGTCAGGACGACGATGCTGGCAGTGTAGCGAGTTCCAACAGTTATGGTGTATCGCGAGACGATTCTTCTGGCCAATCTTCTTCCTCAAACCCTGCCAATGGCTCAGGAACTCCGCGGCCGTATACTGGTGGTTTCAATGAGTATGCAGGCTCGGGAGAAGAAGAATGGACAGAGATTAGTCGCGATCAGGTGTACGTGCCGACGGGCGACGACGTAGGGCGTAAGCTGAAGCTGGAAGCAACAGCGTATTCATTGGAAACCGGAGAGCTCCTCATGCACAGAGTGGTCAAGACTGATCTTGTTCTCGCCAGGGCACCGGATCCGGCGAAACGCAATCTCATCACGACCAAGTCGGGAGGCACAGGTGGCGGAGCCCGGTTTCGAATAGTAACGTACAACATTCTGGCTGAAATTTACGCAACGCAGCAACAGTACCCGTATTGTGACTTTTGGGCACTATCCTGGGACTACCGGTAAGTTGTACTGTCGGAATCACTGTAGTGACGCTATGATAAGTGACCCATGCGCTAACGCATATGGCTGTTCTCCGTGCACTGTGTGCAGCTTTCAGAATCTTCTGAGGGAAATCCTGGATGTTTCACCGGACGTTGTGTGCTTGCAAGAAGCGCAAGCAGATCACTACGAAAGCCACATGTACGAAGCGATGAGTGATGCAGGATACGAGGGGGTCTACAAACAAAAAACGAGACAGTCCATGGGTCTTGCTGGGAAAGTAGACGGTTGCGCTCTATTTTGGAGACGCAGCAAATTCCATTTGGTGGAGTCGTACAGTATTGAGTTTAACGAATTGGCGCAACGACAGGCAACGCAGGTTTTGGGAATTAATCCGCGAAGCGAAGAGGGCGCGGCGTTCCTTAACCGTCTTTCAAAGGACAATATCGCTCAGTTGGTCGTATTGGAGCTTGCGCAGCCGTCATTAACGACCCGCTCGAGTCACGAACCCATCAGCCAGGTGTGCATCGCGAATACGCACTTGTACAGTAACAAGGATTTTCCGGACGTAAAGTTGTGGCAGGCGTGGCAGCTTTTGCAGGAACTTGAAACATTTGTGCTCAGCAGGGGTTCGAGCTTGCCATTGATGATCTGTGGAGACTTCAACTCGTCGCCAGACTCGGCAGTGTATGACTTGCTGTCACGACAAGCGGTCCACCCAGGACATCCAGACGTGAACATGAACACTGACGACTCAGTTCCGACCGTATTGCCTGATGCCATGAATATTACGCACTCGTTCCAACTGGGGAGCACGTATCAAACGGTCATGGGAGAAG
This sequence comes from Licmophora abbreviata, assembly GCA_900291995.1. NCBI lineage: Eukaryota > Bacillariophyta > Fragilariophyceae > Licmophorales > Licmophoraceae > Licmophora > Licmophora abbreviata. Next base: position 6,067 of record OLMU01000096.1, on the reverse strand, counting down.
AACCGAAGCATACAAACTACACGACTAATTTCAAGGGCGTCCTTGATTATGTGTGGTATTCCATGCAAAATCTACGCCCACTTTCGGCGGCTCCAGTACCGGACGAGTCGGGGCTGACACGTCATGGCGAGGCGCTTCCGTCCACGCAGTACAGCTCCGATCATATCATGCTCATTTCCGATATGCAGATTATCAATGCTGGCTCGCGACAATCATAGGAAGAGTAACATTGGTGTAAGGAAAGAAATTGAATCGATCTCATTAACGATTATACCGGGTAGTGTCTAACTTTCTCATAATGCCCCCTAAAAGAGAACTAGCCTGTCCAACCTGACATATCACGCTCCGACAAATCGCTCGCGTCGAAACCCATCAGCCTGTTGTCAAAACCGCCCTCCTTCTCGAGTCTTTTAACAATGTTTACAAAATCGGAAACCTTGAGCATGTTTAGAGGTCCCGATCCGGTGAACTCTGGTTCCCCCGCTTTCTTCTCGACTCCACCCGTTAACACTCTCGCGGTTCGCACTGGGTGGCCATTCAACAATATTCTGACAACATGCGAGTTCGGGCCCGTGTCCGGAGCAATACGGACCAATTCGAACACCAGAGTACTCGCATACTTCGGCCAGAACCGCCAACTTCCTTTCTGGTCATCCGCTAGAAAGTCAGCACCGACACCGTAAAGTAGCGAGAGGATCGTTACGTCATGGCAACTGTAAATTGCAAACGGACGGCGCTCTTCGACTCCTAGACTAGGCGTCGACTGGAGCTGCAAAGATATTTCACGAAGCGGGGGTGCGGCAATCGCTGCCAGTAGAGGAGGGCTCAGATACCATTGTCGAAATCTCCATGCCAAATGAGCCTCGGTCTGTCCTGCCATTGCCGATAAGGTCTGTTCGACCCGGTCGTCGTGTTCGAACGCAGAGAACTTGGAGTACTTCACGTTGTGTGCCGTCCTACAGACAAAGTGATCCGTAGCGTCGATCCAATTGATCCCACTAGGTCCACCGTACGAACGACCCTTCTTCGCGAGGCCCGGTAGAAAATTCGCGAGCCTCGCCGCTAGAGGTGCTGCTGTGGCATCGCCTTCCTCAAATTCTTTCGACGACACAACATCCGAGACAAGTTCGCTCATGAGATCAGGATTGCGATCAAATGCATTGAGGGTGTCCCTGGATCGATCTCGAACCTCCACCTTGACGGAAGGTGCAGGAAAAGTCATCGGCTCATAGCCATCCACCATCGACGGGTCGGCAGAGGAGGGTGTCAGTTCTCGCTTATCTGGATCATAACACCCATGTCCAAGTAGCCCATCAAGGAAACACTGGGCGGAAAGGACAGTTCGCAGATAGTTTGTTGAATATGCCTTGACATCCCAGGACTGCAAGAAGCCGTTCCCTGTGTCATCATCATCTATGATGGTGGGCGCCGCACAGTGATGGCCGTACTGGTTGTATCGAATATAAAATCGTTTCCCATTTGTCCGTAGCTGCTCAATCCCCCTCTCCGTAAGAAATCCAAACGGGCTTCGCTCAATGTCGAAAAAGTTCTTCGAATTCGACGGATGAATATCGGGCGGGAAACACTTGGACAGAATCTTGAACGCAGTTTCGGGGTTTGGAGCAGGTAATTTGGTCTGCCAAAAAGCAGCCTCTGTTGCCTCCATGTGACTTGCAGAGGAAGATCGACATGGCGTTCGATCCCCGTGGCGGCAAAAGACCCAAACGCCCTCGACTTTTCCTCCGTTTCGAAGATAGTCTCCGCCTCGGAACGAAATCTCGTCGACTGTCGTTAACTTGCCACGCCGCTGCGGTGTTGACAACCATGACGCTCCTCGTCTTCTCAAATTGCTTCCAGGTAGTGATGCTGTCGACCATAGACGTCTATAGCATATAAGAGGTCTCGTGATTCGCAACGAAGGCCATCGTCGCGACGGCCGAACAAGCGTCGTCATGGTTAAAAAAGCAAAAAGTGGTTTTATGAAGTTGAAGCAAAGCGCGAGTTCCAAATTCTGATAAAGTTATTGTTAGCCCTATATCCCCTGAACTACCTGAAGAGTGGCATGTTCTGTTTGAGAATGAAAGCCATCGCCGCACATGCTTCATCAATCGGTGTGGAGAAGAGCTCGACGGCAGTGGCAAGTAGTTAATAGCTTGGTACAGCACGGACTGGGCTGCGGAGAATAGTGGCTTGACATCCTTTCTTGCTGCGGCGCGTTTACCTCTCGCTGTATGTTGCAAGTTTGACGTAGTAGCCGAGGTAGCAGAGGCATCTAGTTTTTTGACGATTCATCCTTGAACATCGCCGAGGAATAGGCTTGCTGACACTGTGCAGCGTTCATGCATTATCCCTAGTTCGCGCTTAGTCTCCCGCTTTCCGTTTGCGTGTCGTTCTGCGCGTGCTGGTTGGAGGCGCTCTGGAAAGCTCTTCCTCCCCAAATTTCCCCGCAATTCCCTCCTCCCTAACATCGCTCTCTTTAGTTTCTTCCACGTCACATGTCGGTGTTTTGTCTTCTTGTGGATCCACGTCCATGGAAGACGCACCGTGAGCCGCATCATTGCCTGAAGGCTGTCTCGACACGGCAGAATCCAAAACTTCGCCGACAACGGACGTCACGTCGGCTTTTCTACTAGAGCTCAACACTTCACTTTTAGGATCGGATCGAAGCGGCAAGGATGAGACTAAAGTTGGAAGCACCGCCGGGGACGATTTCGTAGCACTGACAACCTTGGTCAGAGTTGTCGGTGTAGTACCCACAGGCTTTTTGTTCCGTCCTACACTGGGACAGCTCCCGGAAAACCATCGATGGTCTGCCGGCATCCTTCGACTACCACTCCGTCCACTTCCTCCGTCTCCCAAGGAAGATGTCATATGACCTCCCGATGGCCCTATATCCCTGGAATCGATAAAGGAATCCCAACCTCGAAAGATGTTCCCGTGCGCATGGGTGTCTTCATGGTACGACTCTTCGCCACGATGCAGCTGTTTCTGCACTTCGACCATGGCCACTGACGTTCGCCACAGCCTGTCTTGTATTTCCTGCGCCGTAAAGATGGAATTAGAGTCTTCGGGTGAAATCTGATGAGTCTCGAGGGCTGCACTACTGGCAATACTACTCGGAAGCTGCGATGGTGAGGGATCGGTTGACGTCGTCGTTTCTTTGGATTCTTCTTCTGTTGTCGATGCATTCTCTTCTAATTTTCGCCGCTTTCTAAGTATGAGAGGCAACACGACTCCAGACGGACGATCCCGTTCTCTTTTACTCATGCTTTGTGCTCGAAAATTCGTCATTGTGCAACTGAACTTGCGCTGTTGCTTTTTCGTCGGTCGTCGTCGCGTGAGTTGGAAATCTACTCTAAAAAAGTGCGACGGCGCGCAACAACACACCCACACCAGCGCGATTCCTGATTCCAGTAGCGATTTAATGAGATTCCGTATAGATTCTACATGCGTTATTGAAGTACTAAGTTCTACGAAATCGCGGAAAATGCAGGCAAAGCCAGCCAGCCAGCGGGTCTGTTGGCGGACTTCGCAACCATCAAATCTTTGCTTCTAGTACAAACACCCAGTAGCCCGCTACGTGAAAATCATCCCCAAGGATGTCTGGATCCGCCACGAGACACCATGTTGTTGTTGCCATTCTTTTGAGCCGTTCACAAAGCGCATTGTCCGTCCTTGTGAGAATCAAATCAGTGCCGGAGTCTAGTTGTATAGCTGCTAAGAGCCAGTACCAGTCTTATCGCCATCATGAGTCACTACGAGGAGTACGAGTCGGATGATGTGGAAAGCGAGGAGGAAGTCCTCGTTGCCAAGGCCAAGAAGCGCAAGAGCAAGAAAGACCCTTCCCGTCCCAAGCGTAACATGAGCGCATTCTTCCTTTACAGCCAGGCGAACCGTGCCCAGGTCAAGTCGGACAACCCCGAAGCCTCTTTCGGAGACATTGTAAGTGCCACAATTCGGCTGATTGTTGTATTCTATCGTATCTTGGGCATAGTATCCGCGGAAACTAGCATGTCAGTGTCTTGCATGCCTTGAAGCTGCGTGAAAGCGGAGAAGTGAGGATTCGTCGACAGGACCCTTGTGGGCGTCATTGTATCTTCGTCTCGTACTTGCCCGTGATGGCCCGTGTTGTGTGTGGTCACTCACGGTGTAGCACGGCAGAGCACGCGGTGCAACAGCCTACAACACGGCACCGCAAGGCCACCCACGAGAGCATCGCGAGAGACCACGAAGCAAGCACGAGAAGCACGCCAACTACAAAATTGCACTGTCGCGTGGACTGTCGTAGGAATTCTACAGCGCTTCTTTTTGACACGAGCCAGTTGGCGAGTCCGGGAGTCGAACCAGTCGAAATTCCGTCTGTCATCCGTTTCGCTTGTTTCGAATTGCTTGAGATTGAATCGCAGTCGTTGGTCGAATTACCTATAGTACCGCCCTCACCAATGCCTTTTGCTTATCTATTGCTTATTGTTCCACAGGCTCGTCTTCTCTCTGCCCAGTTCAAGGCTCTCCCCGAAAAGGAACACCAGAAATGGGTCAAGAAAGCCGAGAAGGACAAGCTTCGTTACCAGGAGGAAATGAAGCACTACGTTCCTCCCTCGGATGACGACGAGCCGACGGGCAAGAAGCGCAAGAAGAAGGACCCCAACGCCCCCAAGGTACGCACCGCTCTCGACTTGTAGATATATGCTCTTCGCTATCTTCTCCCTACTCTCACACCCTTGTGTCGTTTCTTTCCTTCCTATCCGATCTGGCTTTCTTAGCGAAACATGGTACGTTCTCGCTCGCTGCTTGAAACCGTCCCGAGTTTTGCATTTTACAATAGTCACCACTCACTATTCTTATGGCATTTCATTATCGCTTGAACAGTCTGCCTTCTTCTTGTTCTCGAACAGCGTTCGCGCAACGGTCAAGGAAGCCAATCCCGAATTGAGCTTTGGGGATATCGCCCGCGCCATCTCTACCAAGTACAAGGCTCTCTCCGACAAAGATCGTGCCGTTTGGGAAGCCAAGGCGGCGGAAGACAAGACGCGTTACACTCGGGAGATGGCGGCCTACAAGGGAGAGGACTAGGCATTATTTTGGGACAACACGAATCGACAGTGGCATTGACGAGACAAGAACAATCAAACAAACAGAAACGCCGCTATAAAAAAGTATCAACAGTGAATCGTTAAATGACATAGCCGCTTTCGTACTGGACTGTGCCTTTCAAAGTATCCGGCAACTCTCGGGACGTTCAAGCTTATTAGCTGCCTCAGTCATTGATCTCGCGGAGACCTGTGTTTGGACGATCGAACAGCAGAAGTGGGCGGTTAAGTGACAACGTGGACTAGGTTTGGTAGCATACTGAACTCCAATCTATTGTCCGTACCTTGACTGAGCGATGCAAGTTGGTATGTAAAGAATCCCATGATCGCCGGGATCTCTTGGAGGCCTGCGCTTCGGAACCGTCCAACGGCGACAAAGAGTAGAATCAAAAATGCAAATCTCGCTTGCCCGACCCCAGCTCCTTGAATATCACCCGCATCCTCTGCCGATCCACCAATGGTCTCCACATATTTCCCCAATCCATAAGAGTAGGCAATACCAAGTGTTGCTCCAAGTGCGTATGATATCGGACTAAATGGATTCGGCGATGCAGCCCACAATGCACAGAAAATTAGAACCGTGAAATACGCAGAGTCGAACACCAGGTCCAAGCGCCGCTTTGCAAACTTTTCTCGCATCTCTCTGCGCAGGATATAGTGCATGGATGTCAGGATGAGGTTCATATTGTCGGGTTCGTTTTTAATAGAGAGGTGGGATTGTGTATCATACCGCACAGACACTTACAGCTTGCTTGACCTGTCTGCTGAATCTGACATTTCCTGTGCTAGTTCTTTCTGCCGGGTCCAGAAATCCCGATTATTGACTTGGGGCTCTCCCTCCGAATTGCTTGCTGGCAAGCGAGTTGGCGCCCTTCGATGTCGAAGGACAGCCGGCGACACCATCGCAAAGCACTCGGCTGCGGCCGGCAGAATCAATATCAAAAAGGAAAGCCTCTGAAAGAACATCATCCAGCACG
>OLMU01000091.1:0-19215 GCA_900291995.1 Licmophora abbreviata | reverse complement strand
CGTGCAACCTTCACGAGGCAGCGTTCTGCCTCTAACGCCAGTGATATTTCGTTCCTTCGTGGACCATTCATTGATGATATTTCTCCGAACGATGCTGCTGACGCTGATGACCCCGGTCGGCAGAACAGCTTCGAGGAAGTGGACTCAACGGAAATCACGTGCTGTTGCGGCCCAGGTGCTGTCTGGAAGCCCAGGACCTTGCTGCTCGGCATGGACGGATTGCTTGGTATAGCCGAGCCCGATGAAGAATTAAGGAGAATCATGATTTTGGGCGTCCCCAGGACTCTTGGAGCCGTATCCGAGAGCCTGTTTCGGTTCGTCTTGGTCTGCTTTATTTCTCATTGTGTCGGTACAAACGCATTGATAGCGTACCTGTTGGTGACACGCTTGATTGGCTTCACGGATGAGCTCATGGGAGCGGTCACGGACGCTGAAGGAGAGCTATGCTCTCATGCTCTTAGCGTGGGGAACTTCTTTGCAGCAGGGCAGTTTGTCCAGATCGCTTTGGTCGTTCACCTGTGCTTGAATGCAGGTGTCTTGGCGTTCTGGGCGCTCTTCATGGACCATGTGGTTGAATGGTTCGTCGCTTCTCCAGAGATCGCTGAGTTAGCATTGTCTTACGCGCAAGTCATCGTTTTCTACCACCTGATTCAGTCCGTGTCACGCAACATAACGATTCTTTTCCACATGACGGGAAACGAGAACTTCGAGTCGCGTTTCGCGATGATCGAAAGCTTTGCCTCACTTGTTGTCATGGCTTGCGTCGTCGCAGTTGACACCGATGCGACACTCGAGACTATAGGATGGATCCAATTGATGATTGGAATTGCTGCGCTGGTACTCAAAGTGGCTTATGCCATTCTTCGAGGCTGGCTACAGCCATTCTTGCACGGTTTGTTGTTCAGTTTCGCACTACGGGTAAGCACATTGGGGCAGACGGTACTCGATGGTACAGTCGGAACATTTTTCTTATGTATTGCTCTGTTGCTTCGTACTTATATACAGAATACTGTTGCGGTCAAGGCGCTTCTTGTGACGTCGATGCCGCTATTTATTGGCACATTTCTCGAGTATGGCGAGGTGAGATATCTGGGAGTATCGCCCACTGTCGTCTATGGCGCTTCGAGAAACTAATGACCCCTTGTTTTTGTATCGTTCGTTAGTGGACCCTGTTGATGGTGTTCGTGCAGCACCTGGGCCCAGCAGAAGTTGCGACATGGTGTCTGCTCGGTCTTGTTTGGGACATTCTAGAGGCTTCTACCGAAGGAGTTGGCGAAGCAGCGGCTGTCAGAGTTGCTTATCACCTCGGAAACGGCAATCCTGATATGGCCAAGAAAGCTTCGTACAAGGCCATGCTTCTTTCAGCCATACGTTCATTTATTATCACGTCGTTCCTTTTCATGTTTGGAAAAAGCATCGCACTGTGGTTGACCACTGATCCAACCTTGCAGCACCTGTTCAACGACACGTTAACCCTGCTTGGTATCGGCAACATTGCTTTGAGCTATGCAATGATGTGCTGGGGCCTGATCGGTGCGCAGGGACGCTACAGGGTCGCAACGCTTGTGATTTTGGTTGCGCGATGGCTGTTCACGACGCCAGTGGCGCTCATTTGTGTCTACGCGCTCTTTCTTGACCTTGATGGCGTCATGGCGTCGGTGATTGTCGGGTACGCTACCGCATCTACTCTACTAGCTTACGTTTTGCTCCGCAGCGACTGGAACCGTTTGTCGCGTATTGTTATGGAGATGAACGCCAACGATGACGAAACCCTGTTAGAAGATGATCTTGTACCGAACGAGGAGGGTTCTCCCGACGAAGAAGCAGGCAACACACACGACGAGAGTGAGACCAACGTCAGAGAGGAAAAGGTATCGAGACGACCGCGATCCTCGTAGAGTCGTGGTGCACTGTGTATTAGCTGAATTATTCAATGTGTTACATTTGTCTCCTTTATCGAGGGCGCCCTCTGTTCCTCCTCCTCGTCGGATGACGAGTCCGAAGCTGGAGGCAACTGAAACTCGTGGGATGTCTTAGAAGCTTCGCTCTCCTCATGTGACTGCTCCGACGAGTGACGCCCAAGCGCTTCCATCTCGGCGGCAGTCGACAAGACGCCAACGCCAAATGCATTCAATAGTTCGCTCGTAGACATCGTCGCCTGTTTGCTACTTTCGTCAGGCACCCTTGAAACTGATGGCTGTTCCGGGTATGCACTGGCGTCGGCTTCAGATTCCACGCCGTTGTTCACCGGAATTGGCAGGCTTTTATTCATCGTAACCCCGGGATTCCAGAAGATAGTCGACTGTGTAGAGACGTCGTCGTTTTCTTCTTCCGCCTCCTCCCCATAAAAAATTTCGGGGTCGAACGCATTGCTCATGAACAGCGACGGCTGCACTTCTGGCAGCTGCATCTCCTTAGATTGAGGCGGCCGCGGCGGAATGGTTGGAGGAGGCGCATTCCATGGCGTCGGCGGGGGATTGTAGTCCGGTGGAGCAGAAGGAGTGGCCCCGTCGCCTAGGTGTTCGTTGGAAACAAATGAATTTTCTCTGTTCAAAGCACAAGTGTTCGGTGGCTGCTCGCTTGAATCAAGTGGTCGGTGTTGAGCAGCTGGAGCGTTCCATTGAGGATACTGCATGTGGGAAGCGACTCGGTTGTCCTGCAGAGCGGCTGCCGTCTGCGAGTACGGATTTCCGCTAGCAACACCCTGTTGCCCGTCCTGGAAAGTAGCATTACGGCCCTGTTGCAGCTGAGCGGACGCCAGTGGCGCCGTAGGCGGAGGAGCTGTGCCAGTCTCGCCGTAGTATCGTCGCTGCAGCTCGCCTGGCTGGAGAGGTGCCGATCTGGGACGCTTCCCCAAGACCTGTCGAGACGACTGTTGTGTAGGGTGGGGCGGCACGTACGCTTGAGGCCTTTGGAACTTGCGATGAAGTACTTTCTGCATTCCCTGCGACACAAGACGAGGCGCCACTGCTGCTCGGGGCGGTGGCAACAAGCGCGGATTCGTCCAAGGTCCCTCGACATGAATCAAAATCTTTTCAGTTTCCAGACGCGTTTCGGTTTGTCGAGCTAGAGCATCTCTTTGGGATCGCGATAGTTCACATTCGGCCAGTGGAGTATCGCTCGCACCAGGGGCTGGATGGGCGTCGTGTAGGACAGCGCTACAGGCAAGGAGCACCAGTTTTCCGTCTTGCCACGTCTTGCGCTTCTGAGTTTTGTGCTTCGTATACAAGCAAGACAAGGTGATGGCCTCTTGTTGCTGGGATTGATAGTTAGGCACGTTCATGCGCGTCGCGACCGTCTGTCTCAACGAAAGGAAGAGCAACGCAGCGGTAAGAGGCGTTGTTGCTGGATGCTGAGGAGCGAGCGACTTGACTACTGAGTTTCGCAATGCTGCTGTCTGTGTGTCGCTGGAGCGCTCTCGTTACTTACTGCACGAGCCTGGGTTGTTTGGAAAGGATGGTCCTGCATATTGCTGTACGGGTTGCGCTGGCGCTGAGACGTCGCGGCACTGATGTCCATTGTCACTACAGTCTCTTCATATCGCAATCCTTTGTGTGAGGATGATGTGTGCCCGCGATCTGTCCGCGATCATCGTCGCCACGGCGTGATGAGATTTATTTTTTGGCGCGCTAATAACAACCTTCCATCCGTCGAGGGACAGGCGGCTAAGCTAAACAACGGCGCGGGTCTATACTGGCAGGCCTTCAATCGATTCATTTTCACACCACAGCTCCATTACCACAAGTCGAATTTTCTGTTGAGATGTGGCGTACATCCAACAAAAGTGTGTCATACAATAGCTGTCGCTTAGACTACGCTCTCGCCGACTGGAGACTGAATGCTATTGACGATACAACTTCGTCCTTCGCACCAGTTAGATGAGGTTCCGAAGGTATTGCGCTTTCCGTGCTCAACATTCCATCGTCCGTTAAAGTTGCCAAAACACAGTTACATCCGCATCCAGTTGGACAAGTTTTGTGGTTTTCAAACCACGACAGGATATGATTCGTGTGACCACCGTGGCCGCACGCCCAGCACACTGTGAAGAGGCCTCGGACAGCATTCGAACACATTGTGCAACGAAATGCAATCGTCCTGCACTTGCGACATACGATACTACCTGGTGGCGTTTCTTGATTGCAAATTGAACAGAAGGCGACAATGGCCACTCCCGGGGTTCGGATACCCCCATCACTGCCTTCCTGGTGTATAGGGTAGACTTCGCATTCCACCGCCTCCGGCAACGGATGGAGCAAGTGCTTATTCAACTCTGCCCTTTCTGTCAGTAGACCCCATGCAAAGAGAATGTCAGCGTAGAGACTTATATAACCGTCATACTTTTCGCTCCAACGAACTGGGAGTAACGATCGTGGCGATCCGTTGCTCGGTTTACGCTGTCCTTGACTCAGCACGCAGACCATAGTTGCAAGCATCTGGACGTCTCCCTGAAGCTCGTAGAACTCAAAGACATTCGTCACCAAATCGTGCCCGAGAGCTCCACAGTACCCACCGTTCCAGCCGTTGAAATCGTCACCCTCGTACTGCATTAAATTTTCCATTAGCTGGGCCAAGAGAGACCACGTACTGGCCTTGTCGGGTTGCCCCGCTGTGAGGCAAACGTCGGCGTTGTGATGACAAATCTCTTTCGTTCTGATATTGCTCTCCTGGGTCAGTTCTTGTCTTTGTCGCGAGCGTGACCTAGGGCTCAGGGTCGTGATGCCCATCATAGTATTTGGCCCGCGGGAATTCGGTTCGTCTAATGCGACAGTCTCTGGTGCAAGAGTCTCGAGGACGGCGGCAGACGAGACGGTTCGAGGAATGTTCGGCTGCGGCGTGTTCTTCTTCTTCGGCACTTTGACATCAAACCGACAAGAACTAGATGAGATAACAAGTCCAGCTGCGATTAGGCGTACAAGCGAGAATCACTTACAAAGTGGCTCGTCGGGAGGAGACAGGAGTGTCCGTGCTTCCTGTTGTTGAAAGAGTTTCCGAAGAAAGACCATCGACTCCTGTCGATTTGGACGAACGCTATAAGCGCCTGCTCGCACAGGGGCATCGTCTCCCGCTGATACACCGTGCGTTTGCCCCCGTCTTGGGCTCTTCGGTGCCAAGTGAGCGAGTATTGGATCAGACTTCATTGACGGCAACTTCTGTGTACGTGTGTTGGAACTAGTAGGAGAAAGCGATTGCGAAGATGCATCCGATCTGGATGTCGCTAAGACTTCACGGGATCCAAAGAGTCAGAGTGAGGAACAAGCCGCCTATAAGCATGGAAGCTAGGTCACAAGACGGTATCTTACCCTGTCTAGCTGATGTTCTGGGGGTAGCACGGTCCCCTGATGCGTTGCTCGCGTCGAACATCCATTGTTCAACTTCTTCAGATTCCCATTCGCCGAGAAGCCATCCCTTGGCAAGCTCGCTAGATTGTCTATTGAAGACGAGCGTCTCATACAATTGAGAATAAGATACCACCGGTGCGAGAAGATCTGATGAGGGGCCGACAAAGGATGTTGACTGGTTCACAACAGGGATATCGCCACTCAGCGCATCGTTTCGTTTCTGGGGAGTGCCATCGGTGATGTCATCAGATACCGTAGAGGATCCATCTGAGCTATCATCGAAGATATCAGCTGAACCTTCTGAATCGCCGTCGGCGGAATCCATAGTGTCCAAGTTATCCTTCCACTGTGCTTTCTTCGCAGCTTGTGTCATGTTTTCTAAATCCTGTAGAGTTCTCGGGCACTGCTGCTGCAGGCTAAGTTGGTGATCGTTATTGGACAAGTCGCCCCTAGCAAACAAGAGCATCGTCTCCTTCTCGTCAGCCTGGTGGCGAGTTTGAAGATGAAAACCACCACGCTGGGTATCGGACGGCTGTACATCGTGCTTTGGATCGCTCTGTCGAAACCAGGCCCACATTTTCTTTACATCGCCATTCTGAAAACAGATTATACCGCCACTGGCAGCACTGAAGGACGCACCACATAGCCGGGGCGACGGGACAGTGCCCTTGTCGATGCGAGCGACGATACCTTGTACTTGCTCTATCTCAACGGCAACTATATCATCGTTGCTCTCTAACAAAACCGATGCGTTTGCAGCCGGATCCGCTGGCGACACGTTTGGAGCGATGATCGCACTTCCGCCGGGTGCAGACGCCGGTATCAGACCGAAAGATTCCTGGACGTCGACGTGGAATTGCGTCGTGATCGTATCAATCTTGCGCAAAGTGGGAAACAGTTCGTCTTCCCGTTGCAATGGCAGAGCTGTTGATGGTATCATCCATGTCCGCAGCGCCGTCGCGGCATCAAACACAGTCGTGTCTTGGGAGCTGCCAGAAAAAATCTTTGTTTCCTCGGATGATAAGTTTCGGTTCCTTGCTTTCCGAAGGGGGGATAAACGACGAGCATTCGCGTCCGTTGGTTTTTCAGCATTCTTCGTTAAGTTGTCCATGAGGGCCTATAGAGAGGAAAGAAAAACTGTCAGGACACCATCTCACGGTACAGACTAAGGGCGGGATGATCAAATATATACTTACATATGAGGTAACAAGTCCATCGTCGCTCAAGCAGCACAGTTGCAGCTCAGAGACAGGAGAAGAAGACTCCTCCTTTCCGAGCTCCTTTTCATCCGTCTGGGGATCCATGTCCAACGCCAGTTCAGCGCCTCGCAATGCACCCAAACTTGTGATGGAGCCGATTGACAATGCCAGATGCTTGTTTTTCGACGATCCTCCACAGAACGTCGCAACTTTTTCTACACCAAACGTGTCCACCTGAAGTTCACTGATGTCTCTATATTCTTCTTTTGTGTCAAAATTAAATTTCCAGACATCGACCTGGAAACCGCTGCGGTCGATCTCTTCAGTTGATGGCGGAAGTCCTACAGAAACAAGACGCCCCCCAAACGGACTTGGGCACACTCTTGCACAGGCCAAGCCCGGCGTTGTAAACTGGGCAACTTGTCGATACTGACCGTGCGTTACTCTCAGAGTACTGGCTGGTGCAGCTGGTCGTGCGGGGGAGCGTTCACTGGAACCGTCCATAAACCAGTATGACTCTTCGTCCTCGGTCTGTTTCGGCGCCGCGTCTGCCGTGACCGTCGACCAGATCTTCACCACAGCCGGCGCCAGTTGTTTGTCCAGGCCCCAAGCTAACCAACAATTCTCTCGGCGACTCGTTGAGAAGTGCGCCATACCAACCCCTAAATATCCAAACGCGGAGAACGACACCAGCTCACCCCCACGGTCTGCCTTCAATTGCGAGCGGTCAGACATTCGCATGTCATAGACCCGAACAATCCCAGAACGATCGAGTATAGCACATTCCTCCTTCTCAGAGCTCACAATCTGTATCAAAGGAGATCCTGAAGCACCCGTCGCACGCTTACCAAAGCGGAGACTAGGTCTAGAAGGACCAGGCCCAATTGATGTCCTCACATCCCAGATGCAGGCCGTGTTCGCGGTCGTTGTCGCCAGCAGTGTTTGAGCCCCTTCCTTCCAATCTAAGCTCGAAATTTGTAGTTCAGGAGTGTATAGAGTGCCACTTTCGCTGCCTAGTCTCCCCAACAATGGGCTCAAACTATGCCCCGACGCATCCCAGATTAGAACCCCAGATCCTCGACCAGCCGCTAGCAGTGACGAATCCGACGACGGAGGCTGAAAAGCGAGGGTAGATATGGATGAGCTCTGACTATTTGTCGACGATACATGGCTTAAGATAGCCAATGGCGTCTGGGGACGTGATACTCGAGTCAGGAGAACACCGTTGGGGCCGGCAAGAGCGATCAACGACGAATCATCCCGATATTGAGCTCGTCCTTTTGTCGAGTCGTTCGCAGGCAAGCTTGAAACGGGTGGCATCGAGCAGGCAATCACCCGAGGACAAAATGTTCCATGTTTGGCGATAGCCCTTAGCCGAGAGCTCCGTTCCGGGCGCGATTCTTGCGCTAGAGTCAAGTAGTCTGGTACCGGCGGGACAGCGTGTTGGTGCGAGGGCGGTGAAAGTGCTGCTAGCTCCGGCGAAGGAGGGAGTTGCATATGAGATGCAGCTCCCGTGATAGATTTCGATGGTTTCATATCCATACTTCTGATATAAACAGCCCGCGCCCCTTATATGAACAATGCCAGATTAACGGCAAATGACAGCGGCCATTGGCGAATGCCATGGGAACAAGTGTGGCGCCGCGGTGTATATTCTAATGACGACGAGCGCTCCAAATCGAACAAAAGATCCAAATTGAAACTGTATCCATCATGTGACGTCATTCTACGTCAACGACGTATTTTGTGGACTCACTCGACTCGACTGCTAGTAATCATGGTGCGGACGCCGAGGCCATTGTTTGAAGCTACTTCAAACTACTAATGTGGCTTGGTAAACCGATACTGTTGAGCCCCTGTGCCATTCGTCTATATCTAAGCTTCATACCATGCCAGCACCTGGCTCTTCTAATACACGATATCAAAAGTCGCCCATGTCATCGAGTCCACTTCCGCCTTTGCCGAGCATGCTGTCCTTGTCGAGCTGTCCGGTCCTCTGCTTCATCATCGTTTCACCGATCACCTTTCGCATATTATCATCACCACTGTCGTACATGTCCTTCATGAGATCCATGATAGATGATGCTGGGTTCTCCTGCTGGCGCTTTCCATCTGCTCCGACCTTGGATTTCTTCTTGGCAGTGAGCTGCGACCAGTACTCAAAAGAGCCGTGTTCGGATTTGATTTTGGCCAGTTTGACGATAACCTTGTCGGACTTGACAATATATTTGCTACTGTCTGGGTTGATGTCCTTTTCCAGGTTGTTCTTGAAGAGTCGATAGGATTTTCCTTTCAAGGCTTGGACGATTAGATCAAACGACGTCGACGTGAAATCGCACGAAATGCAGTCCTTCGGGATGGAGCCTACCGACGGAAGATTCACGTACAGTGTCACATAGGGTCCACTATAACCCCCGTCATCAAATGCAAACTTGTCCACAGGGACATATTTGGCGCTCGGTGTTGCCGGCGGGGGGCTGGCAAGGACAGTAGTGGCGGCGGGACTTACGATTGTGGGGGCGAGAGCACTGGCGATAGCAGACTCCGAAGCTTTGGCTACTTCAGCGCTCGTAGTCGATGTTGCTTCCGCCTTGGCACGACTTTCCTCCACACGCTTTAATGCGGCGCTATCCTTGCGAAGCTTCTTGGCCAATGCTTCAAGTTGCATCTTTGCCGACGGACGCGTCGCGGCTGCAGCGGCTCTATCGATTTCCTCAGCGTCCAAAAGGCGCTCCTCCGAGGGAGACGGTACTTCATTGACTTCTTCAATGTCCACCATGGTTCAGAACGGTATGAGCAGTCGCGATGACACAGGCTAGGTAGTCCACTAATAATGATCTATCGGTACAGCGCTCAGCCTCTCGTCGCCTTCGAGTGGCTCGTCGTCGTGGCGCGCCGCACACACACATCGTTCCTTCCACCTCTCGATCGAAATCGAAATTTCCTTCACGCGCAACAAACGAGTGATTGAGATCATTCCAAGCCTCATGACTTAATTACAACTATTACTTTTCATGACTCTTGCATTTTGACTGAGGCCATAGTCCACTCAAACTCCAATTATGAGCTACATATGGATATTAATCATTATATTTATGAAAGGTAAGTGTCTGATTATTACATTCAAGAGGCAGTTTGAGCCAATCTAAACATCGAAATTGCGAAAGAAGACTCTCGGGACTTGCCTTGTGCCCTGATCCAACAACTCGTGATTAGTAGAATAGCAATGCCACGATCTTTGCTGCTCCCGAGCACCAAGTGAAGTGCGTGATTCACAATGTTTGGCGGCTCCTCACATCATTTGTACAATCTCTTCTACCATGAATCTTCAAGTGATCGTAATTGCCATTTGCGCGTCGTGTCTCGTCTTTTCTGGACTACTCCAAGAACACAGGGGGGTCTCCATCTTGACGACAGGTTTGAAGAGAACAGCAGAACAGTCGTTCGAAACGCATGCGATTGCTGTAGACACTCATGATCCAGTACATGTGACACAAGGGAACAGCGAGAATGGCGAGGATGTCGATGATTCCTCACAACCGGAAACGAAACGTGTGCCGACAGTGCCGACAACCACCACAACACGAACTACCGTTGACCCAATGAGGTCTCTTCGAGGGGAAACGAAGCTCGTCGAGGATTCCCTTAGTGCACCAGAAAGCAGCTCAAGTAGTGGGCAGCCACAGAGCGAGGCACTGGAGCCAGGCAAGGAAATGTCAGAGCCGCAAGGTACTGATACTACTCCATCGGATGAAAAGAAAACGTCGCTTCCTTCGATTGTCGTTCAGTTACAGGGCCGATTGGGTAACTACCTTGGGAAATTGTCACAGGGATACGGACTCAAGCTATGGCTAGAACAGGAATATGGCATTGAAACAAAGGTCGTTCTTCGGCACCAAGAGCGTCCATTTTGGGTCAAGGGCCGCGACGATCTTGTCAAGTGTTTCCCAAAGGCGAAGGATTGGGACTTCGAGGCTGCCAATACAAATGACTTCGTCGAGCTGAAAAGCGAGCAAGAGGAATGGTTGGGCTTCGCCATGAATCCATACACTGGCAACGAGACAGAAATCAAACAGTATCTGCAAAACTTCACGCACTTTCTGTCTCATGAAAAGGCTAGACCCGCAACGTCTGAGACGGACATCGGTCTTCCGTTTCTTTTCTCGGACAAGATCAGTGATTTGGATATCATGGTGGATCGATATTATGATCACATCCAGGAGCTCTTTGCGTTTGATGACTCCTGTTGCAAGAACAAGCCAGACCCCGACGAGTCCGTGTTTGTTTACAGGAATTTCATGGCGGAGCTCCCGAGGGTCGGCATGGCATACGGATTTGAAGAGCTCAATCCAAACCGAACAGCCTACGAACTCTTTGGAAACTTAAAGGACGGCGACAAGATTGCCATTCTGACGACCGATCGAAACAGTACGGGTGTCCATGAGTATGTCGACGCCTTCCGGGAACGTGGGCTCCAGGCACGAATTGTAGAGCCACAGGAAGGCATCGAAGACTTTTGTTTTCTCAAGAGTGCCAAGAAAGAGCTAGTGGGACCAGCTAGATCAACTTTTGTCCTGTGGGCAGGATTACTAACTGAGTGTGATAGTGTGAGACCGTACTCTGTCAACAGTGAAGCAACGCGAAAGTGGCACCAGGGAAGAACTCCGCTCGAACACTATAACTTTACACACCCGCAGCTCGCCAAGCGTATGAAGTTTGAACTTTATGACGCATAATAAATGGGAGAAAGCTCTTCATACAGTAACATAAAAGTAATTGACTACTTTTACTAGAGTGTGGGGTGTAGCTTGGCCGAACTGGAGCTGCACATCGCATATTGGCACCTTTGGTGCCATGACATATATGCTTACACATTGTCCACGGCATCGTTTGCAGTATATTACGACATGACGTGGTCTTGTAACGCTCTTTACTGATCAATGATAGATGGCAGAGGTGACTTCTTCTTTTTCTTTTTCCTGAGCTGAATTGAATCCTGTGCGATACTAGGCATGCTCTGCGTATCGAAAAGCGTTGAGAAAGAACACTTCGTAAGCGAGCGATGCACCCTCATGAAATCTACACAAACTGACACTCTCATTCTCACCTCATCTTCGTAAGCATCAAGTTTGCTTCCCGCTGATGATCGCATAATCATCTCTTCCTCCACAGCACGGAGTTCGCTTGCCAACTCCATCACGTGTAGACCCTTGTTCTCAAGTTCCGAGTTGAGAGTAGCAATGGTATGATCCTTTTCTTTCAATTTTGTGGTAAGTTTCTCAACTTTGCATTCAAGCTTCTTAACGCTGTCCTTGTCAGAAGGAGCACTCGTTGATCCGCCACGGAGAGACTCGAGTTCCTTCCTCAAGGCCGCCATAGCTTCCTGTTGAATCTGCGTAGTCTGTTCGAGGATTGCAATCTTGGCCTCTTTTTGCACCAGCTGCATTCGCACTTCCATGATGGACTCGTCGTTGGACGTCGGGAGCGCCATGATGGAACCAGGAGAACGAAAGTACTGCGAGATCGACGTTGATCGCTTCTTCGAGGGATATTTTGGCCCACAATCAATGTGCCTGTTGGAGTCTTGTGACGGGCAGAACATTGCAAGAGAGTTGAAAGTACTGTGATTGTGCGTAGGGACTGTCATGATACGGATAGAATGACTTTCCATAAACAAAAAATGACCTGAACTCATCGCATGACAGACTGTTCTCAGTTCAAAGAAGATTTCGGGCACACTCCATGATCCCATTTTTCGTGCTGTGCGCACGACCCTCACGACCATGATGGCGATGTCGCGGCGCTTAATGACGCTGTTTTTCTTTCTTATCGTTGCCGTAACGACTTGGGCAGGCCGAGAAGATGAGCTGGATGATCTGTGGGACAGCAGAACATTGACTCGTCCGGACCGCGATGGAAAAGTATCGGTGAGTCAGGGTAACATTTGTTTGGTCTCTCGCCCCGTTGACTTTTGAGCCATGTCGAACGTCTCTCATGTCGGCATCAATTGACTTCTCAACTGTAGCGCGAAGCTCTTGTGGAACAAACGAATAAAAGAAGGGGTCAGTTCGAGAGAATGCTTGTAGATTCACGCAAGAAGCTTGCGGACCACGCGGCAGGCGAGATTCAGCTTTCTGCTGAGGTAGGACGCATTCTGTCTCTCGAAGAACACCTATGCGTTTAGTAATGCTCACAATTTCCCCATGATTTTCTTATCCTAGGAAAAAGAGCGTATGGAACGACGCGTTGACTTGGTGCAACGAAAAATTGACGCGCTCACCGACGTGTCCGATGAGGTAAGCAGAAACGTCGACTCGATAGTCTATAGTTCGATGTTTCGAGCTGAAACTGATGACGTGGGTAATTCACTCGATACGTTGGTCATATGGTATTCTACAGAAACTTTTGGTAATGCAGAAGCGTGAAGAGTCACGATGGGAGAGGCGCAAGCGTCGCAGTCGCGAATTGTAGTCTAGCATGCATGGAGCGACGTCATCATCGTCTCCCATCTTAGTTTTATCAAGTCAAGACTTATGCGTCGGGGTGACTGTGACGCGATAGGGAGTCAGCGTTTTGCATTTTGAAAAAGCGGCATTCGAAGAAGGGGGAAAGAGATCTGAAACACGGTGTGGCCGCATAAGTTGCAAGCTAATTATAGAGATCATTTGGCGAATAAATTTTGTGTCATTCCTTCGTTATTTTCGTACTTGCTTTGTTCACATCGAGATCGTAGCGCTATGTACAGTAAGTAGCTGAAAGGTCATGGAGCAAACAGTAATATCGACAATCGGAACTCTCAGTGCCTCGCGGTTGGCTTGCGCAGCCGTCTTTCCTCTTCTGTCAGCATGAACGCTTGCACTGTGTCAAATGTCGTGAAACTGATGGAGAAGGCAACAGGACCCTTCATCCAGTTCATGGTAACGCCTTTGAAGAAACCTCGAGCCCCTTGCTCGTGGAATAAATGACGCATTGTTGCGATCATCGACACCGGACGATCCGCCGCAGGTTGACTACTATTGACACCCAAAGCCTTGACGGCCGCCTCTTCCCCCTGTGTCGGCACCAGCCCAATCGTTTGCATCCTCCTTCGCGTAACTTCAAATGGATATGTCGTCGTTTGTGCCAAGAGGCCCGAGAGGGCACCACACTGCATTTTCTCCACCGTGGTCGGCTCACGTCCCATTGTGTTGTGTATCTACGACGAAGGAGAAGCAACGCGTAAGTCACGCAGTAAAGGCAACACAGACAAACACATTCAATGGCAACGACCTTCGTACCCGTCTCTTTGCTTGTTCGTTGAGCGCATATGCAATGCCCGAATATGGAAGTACTCCGAGAATTGTAGGTGATAACCCTCGGAAGAGGCCAGCCGCTCCCTATGACACAAAAGGATTGTGAGATGAGCACATGATGGTGTATGATGTCGTACATCGTCTCGGTCTCCATGCACTGCTTACTCGATCTATATAATTCTTCATGAGCATAGCAGCGAATCCCAAATTGTGAGAATGCCGCTTCTTCTTTACAACAGCCAGCTGTGCACGGGTCAAATCCAGTGGATACGTCGCCACCACTGAAGTGGCCCCCGCCAAGGATCCCGCCATGAGACTTTCCAATGGCGATAGTCCCCAGGGCTGGTTCGGATCATGAGTCCCGTGCAGTCGTCCATGTTCATGCTGCAGCAGTATATAGGCTTTACACCGATCAAATACCATAAACTGAATTCCAGCATAAGGAAAGACTCGAATCTACGTAGAGAAAGCAAATTAGAGGAGGGATGCATGAGACCACGACGAGGAGTGGTCAAACACAGTTGAGTGATTCACGAGCACTAGATCATACCATCGTCGCTGTATTTCCCTTCCATAAGGCTGCCACTCCTTCATTTTGTACAATGGAATAGGCGACACCTGGAACTTGTCGAAGACGAAACTCAGCCGCTGATATTTGGTAGAGAATCTTGATGCGATCGATCGGTGCAACGACGCTCTTGGCAGCCATTCCCGCGATGCCGCCAGACAACAAGCTGCGTAGTTCGGTTGGGAGTTTATGGATACCAGCCATTTTCTCCTCTTCTCGCTCTTCTGGTTCTTCGACTATTGGAGCCCCGAGATCCTCGGGATCTTCCAGAATGCCGCTCGTATTCTTTCGTTTGAGAACCATTGTCGTGCCGCCGGCGGTGTCTGATGGACGCTCTTTGTACAGACGCTATTTTGGACTGAGGAAAGTCTGGAAACGACTCAGGGATCACAGAGTCCTATCGATAGATGCCGTTCTTCTCGAGTATCTCGAGTATCAATATGATCGATCAAAGACGCTCCGGCGGAAAGGAAAGCGCTGTGTTCATCCGTCGACAGTGCTGCCATGAGAGAGATGCCGCCGATTACACCAATTTCGATTCTTTCAGCATCTCGTCCCAAAAAAATGGGTGTGTCGCTGTGACATCGATACGAACTCCAAACCTTCGGCGACAGTCAGACTGACACAGATTTGATGAGCGCCGTGCACATTGAACTTCCCCGTGGAACGGAAGAGTGTGGCCATCAATCTCGAGACGCCGCGACGATATACTTCGTAGTAACATCGAGATCACATTCCTTGACTTCAACACACACAACAACAGCGACGCCTGTGCTACTTATCTTTGCACTTACGACCGACCGACCGACCGACCCACACAATGAAGACATCTCTCGCCGTCTCTGCTTTGCTCATGTCGTCGGTGACAGCCTTTGCACCAGCAGTGATACGTCCTGCGGCGCTCACTGCCTCGACATCACCCAAGCGGTTCATGTTTGGAGGATCGGGCGGTGTCGGCGAACCGATGGACGAGGAACAGGAACAGAAGATGGAGCAAGCTGCCAAGGCCATGGGAATGTCTGTGGACGAATATAAGCTCGGGGTCACCGCTCGTACGAAACTCACGGAGGAGCTGGATGCTCTACGACTTGTCGGTGGCGACGATGACATAAAGGTGGAACGCGATGGCCACAATCCTCCCAAGACGTTGAAAGTGGTGATTACGGAAGCTGGAAAGGCAAAGGGCAAGGAGACTGTGGCCAAGGAAGTCATGGAAGCACTCAAGTCAGCCGGCGAAGGAGCCAAGAAAGGTCGAGCGGACGCGCAAAAGAACATGATGGCTTTCGTTGGAGAACAGCTCAAGCAGAGTGGCGCCAAGTAAATAATGGACGGTGTGCGGTATGAATACTAGCTACACTCAATGGCCAAATTCAATGTTCTACACCGTTTGCGCTTAGTTGAATAGATAGGCGATGACAATATACCCCAGAATCATGAGATAGAAGCCCATTGATGAAGACGAGTTACTCTCTCCCTTGAGCCCTTGAACAGCCTGCGCGACGTTCGTGTTGGACGTCTGCAAGCGATCTTGCAGCTCCTTGAGCTTGCCAGTAGCCGTCGCACGAGGCAAAGGACCCCCAGTGGGCACCGGAGCGGCACCGGCGAGACGACTGCCTCCACCACCGCCGCTGGCCTGGATCGACTGGATGCCAATCTGGACGTCGCGAAGCACCAGTAGGATGTCTTTGCCCTGCTCCTGCAGCGCTAGCAGTAGCAGTCGTGTATGTGCATCAAAGTCAACGTACAAGAATGCTCCAAGGGATCGACAGCCATTCATGAATGCGGGAAATAGAGAATGCAATAACCACACAATTTCGTACTCTGTCATCTGCGGGAACAGCCCCGTCGGAAGAGGATTTGTCTGAGACGACATGAGTGTTATTTCCACTACCAGCATGACGACCAGACCTGTAAAGGTCCAGTTCCGCGCTTCGCCACTCTTCTTCCCCAACGTCAACATGAAAACCATCATGCCCCACGTCACGTAAAAGATACCGACCTCAAGCAAGAATTGTGTCTCGTTGTATCGCTTGTTAGAATCTACACCCTCCTTTCCAAACTTGTTGTAGACATCTCGTAGCTCCATATCCATCAATGTATCGTAAGCTTGCTTGACCGCGTCAAACTGCTCCACAGCGTCCGGACTGGGATTCTTATCTGGGTGAAGCTGAAGACTTAGTTTCTTGTAGGCTCGCTTAATCTCCAGAGGATTGGACGAACGTGTCACACCCAACTTTGCATAGTGGTTAGGCCCTCTGGCTTGCATTTCAAGCCCTGGAATAATACAGGGAATGACACGAGCAAGGTTAGGGAGGCAGTGGATAGCAGTTGACAACGATATGCCGACTTCCACGTGGAAATGCAACTCAGGCAGCTGAAAGTGTGAGTTAAGACATGGCCCTAGCTGATACGAGCAACGTTGGGGCGACGGAACAAGCCTTTTGTAACGTTTAAAGGTTGGTTTGCGTAACAGAGACGAAAGAAACTGACATGCCGCTCCTCGCCCAAGATGCCGAGCTGTTGCACGCACATAACATCACTGACCTGTCTTGATGGCTGCGAGAGCCGCGAGAAAGGCAATTGCGTACATGATACTCTTCTTTCGTTCGAAACGACCAGGTCGCAATATCCATGCCGTACAGGGATGGACGATAAAGACGTAAAAGAAGAATCCCGTGAGACCCGAAAGGTCGTCCCCGCCGCCAGCTTGTTGTTCACTCATTCTGTTCTGTGATAGCTTTTCCTTTTCAAATTGACACGACGAGTTCCTGTCGATGCTTCAGGTGCATGCGAGCAACAAGAGATCAAACTGTAAGCACACTGAGCAAAAGTTGAATGCCGCGACAACCTCAGAGTGAAACACCAATCCAAATAGAGGGCAGATTCGTTCATTCCGGCTGTGATTGATGTGCACGTCTTGAGTGCCAGGTGGAAGCACAATGGAAGGCGCTGACGCACTTTGGCCTGGCCGCTTGTCCAAAAGGGCGCGCAATTCGCGAGATCCATCAGTTTTTCGGTTGATGTTGGCATTCTTCACATTCCATCAGCCATTGGCGGATTACTTTTGTTCTTTGCATCAGTGGCTGTTTGTTTTGCTGTGGATGGAGGCAAGGAGACGAGCTGCTGCGCCCATGACGACACGGTGTAGCTTGGTAGTTATGCTGTTGGCGGCATGCGCTCGGCGAACGGGGGCGTTTGTGTCCCATACAACTCGTGTCGGGATGCTCCGCCACAATTTCCAATCCACTCATCCTGCCCAGCATATGCAACTTCGTTCGAACCTGAGACGGTCATCCCTTGTGAGGTTCAGTTCAGCTGTAGATGTCGAGGAGATTGAGCGCCTTATTAAAGTCAAAGGTGACGAGATTCGACAGCTCAAGGCCGATGGTACTGACAAGGAATCGCTCGCTCCGCACATTGACGAACTTCTCTCGCTCAAGTCGCGGTTGCCCAGCGCTATCAACGCAGAAGACAAAGCGCCAAAGAAAAAGAAGGAGGAAAAGAAGCCTGCAAAGAAGAAACAGCCCATCAAAGCTCCCGAGGAGATGTCGGAATCGGAACTTCGTCTTGCGCGATTGGCCAAGGTAGCTGCAATGCGCGAAGCAGGGGTTGAGCCGTATGAATACACGTATGTGCCTACGCGAACAGCCACGGAACTCCAAAAAGAATACGACGGTCGATTGGAAGGTGGTGAGGAAGACGAAGCTGCTGATGTGTCAGTGGCTGGTCGCATCATGACGCGTCGCGTCTTTGGAAAGCTTGCGTTCTTCACGCTGCAAGACGAAACGGGAACTATTCAGTTGCAGTTGGAAAAGAATCGACTTGGCGACACCTTCAAGGTATGTGCTTTGTTTGCTTGCTTTCTGTTATCGTACATGGTTATGTACACGGCTCATCAGGCTCCTGTCCTGCAGAATCTCAAAGCGTGGACTGATGGAGGTGACATTATCGGAGTTCGTGGCAGCGTTCGGCGGACCGACAAGGGCGAGTTGAGCGTCTACGCAAACGAATGGAAGATGTTGACGAAGTCAGCACTTCCACTACCTGACAAGTTCCATGGCTTGACAGACGTTAATAAACGCTATCGGTCCCGTCATGTGGATCTAATTGTCAATCCGGACGTCCGAGCGACGTTTCGAAAGCGTGCTCAGATTCAGTCGTTACTTCGTCGCTTGCTGGATGAAAAGGGCTTCTTGGAGATTGAAACTCCGGTTTTGCATGCTATTAGTGGGGGCGCGGAGGCAAAGCCATTCGAAACATTTCACAACTCCATGGGGCTTGATTTGACGTTGCGTATTGCTACCGAGCTTCATCTTAAGCGATTGATCGTTGGCGGATTTACTAAGGTCTATGAAGTCGGTCGTATTTTCCGTAATGAGGGTCTTTCGACGCGTCACAATCCGGAGTTCACTTCTGTGGAGCTGTATCAGGCCTATGCAGACTACAATGACATGATGGATCTAACAGAGGAACTTGTCTGCGGTGAGTTGCAATCGTTCGAGTTTTGGCATCGTTTTGTGGTTTCATCGCACGTACTCATCGAGCCCTCTCCTTGATATTGAAAGGTATTACCGAGGAAGTTTGTGGAAGCCTTGAGATTCCATATGGCGATAAAACGGTCAATTTCGAACGCCCTTGGCGACGAGTGACCATGCATGACGTCGTCAAGGAGGAAATGCCCGATTTCGATTTCGCTGCCCTAGACTTAGACGACCCTGAATCGCTTACCAAGGCAAAGGATGCCGCCAGCGCGTCCGGAGTAGCAGGAGTCGGCGATCTGAAGACAGTCGGCGAAGTGTTGAATACTTGTTTTGAGG
>OLMU01000090.1:0-16979 GCA_900291995.1 Licmophora abbreviata | reverse complement strand
GGTTCGAGGCACAGGCGGCGAAAAAGGCCGCCGGGGACGAGGAAGCCTGCGACGTTGACGAAGACTTCCTACAGGCGCTTGAACAAGGAATGCCTCCTACTGGAGGACTTGGTATTGGAATTGATCGGTTGGTGATGGTGTTAACAGATTCACCGTCTATCCGCGACGTGATCGCATTCCCACTGTTGAAGCCAGACTCTTGAGTACGCACGGGACGATCGTTCAACCCCGATGTGATGTCCTAAATATAACTCACTGTACATCGTCTTAACGTTTCTTCCCTCTCGTGCCTTCCTATCCTTAACCCTGAAAACAGACAAAGATGGTAGGGACAGTCCATATATTGTACCTGGTAACGACCTCTGAACTTCGTTCAACGTGGTTCATTTTTGCAAAATGCCTTTGTTAGTCGAAGGAGTCGACGCGCGCCACGAGGTTTTGCGGATGATACGTGCTCGGTGCTACGCGCGGCGGCGACGACCATGGACAAATGTTGACCCGAGTCGCCGGTGTCTGGTTGATTGGGAAGTTTCCATCGACCTGCTCTCTATTCTATTCCTCTTCTAGCGCCAGCATGTCATCTTCACCCTTCATGGATGATGATAGGTTCGATGGGCTGTACTTGAATGTAGCCAACACAACGCGTGGCATTGAGCCACTGCTGGACAGCGTCTTTTCGTTTCTGCGACGCAAGACGGACTTTTTCGCCGGTCCTCCCGGAATGAGCGGAGAAAAGGGAACTGACGCAGCCATACAAAAGGTTCATGATGTGCTGAATAAGCATGCGGACCTATACAAGACCGAACAAGCCAAGAAGGACGAAAAGGCGGCCGCCAAAAAGTTGACAAAGCCAACTGCTACCAAGAAGAAGGACCAAGAAGATGTGTTCGAGCTCGGGCAGGACGGAGGTTTCGACGCTAGTCCTGTGGATGTTTCTTCTATATCGACAGAGAAGCCAGTGTCAGAGTCTCCAGTGGAAGCCGCGCCTCCTGAAGAACAAGTCATGGACGTCGACAAGAAAGCGAATGACCCTCCTCCCGTCGGGAATGGTGGCACCGTGGATAGCAAGTACACGTGGACGCAGACCCTTCAGGAAGTGAATGTTATTGTCCCTCTCCCTGAACATACGAGGGGTCGAGATTTGAACGTGACCATGGGGAAAAGTCACTTGAAGGTCGGCCTAAAGTCGAAGCCTGGAACATGGATCGTGAACGCTCCTCTGGTAAAATCCATCATCGTTGACGACTCATTCTGGACAGTAGAAGACGCCAACCGACTCGTCCTTAATCTACAGAAGCTCAATCAGATGGAATGGTGGGACGGAGTTTGCGAGGGCGACCCCAAGATTGATATCACAAAGATTCAACCGGAAAGCTCCCAACTGGGTGACCTGGACGGTGAGACGCGACAGACTGTCGAGAAAATGATGTTTGATCAACGACAAAAGGCAATAGGCTTGCCAACTAGCGATGAGCAGAAGAAGTGGGACATGCTCGAAAAGTTCAAGAAGCAGCATCCTGACATGGATTTTTCCAACGCCAAGATAACTTGAGATGGCATGTTCAGTAAGTCGACTTAGAGCTACTAGAGAGTCCAGCTCAGAGTAAAATAGTGCTCGCACCCAATTGCATGAAGCATGTCGTCCTTGAAGGGGAGTAAGTCTGTGTAGCTGTGGCAACACAAGTCGAGTCATTCCGAGAGACTAATACCGACAGTTTAAAGTCGGCCTGACATGGCATGGATATTCATAACCCATCAATTTGAAGGGCTGTCAGGCACAGCACCGGCGAGAATGCTGTGATCGCGGCGCGGATCGCGACGGCGCTGCGCGGCGGATGAGACATCAGAAGACATGGCGGCCCAAAGAACAAATGGCGGTATGGCTACGAGATCCATTATCGCAGTTGGTCTCAGATCTGAAGAGACGGCACGGCT
The DNA here is from genome assembly GCA_900291995.1 of Licmophora abbreviata. Classification (NCBI taxonomy): domain Eukaryota; phylum Bacillariophyta; class Fragilariophyceae; order Licmophorales; family Licmophoraceae; genus Licmophora; species Licmophora abbreviata. Next base: position 15,044 of record OLMU01000090.1, on the reverse strand, counting down.
TCCGCCAGCGCACGTGGCCACAATGAGACGAGCTGGTAGATGCAGAATTATGTCAATGATCGTGGGTGTTGGGCTCTTCTCGACAGCTGCCGACGCGTTCCAACTTGGCGGCCCTCGATCGTCGTGCATTGCCCGTCAGTCAACAGCGGCAGCTAGATTCCTCTCCCCGTCACGCGGGAGCTTGATCCGCGCTGTGGATCCAAGGCAAGGGCTTACTCCCTCAGCATCCCAAGACAAACCATCAGGCGACGGTGTTGCAGATACTGCTTCCGAGCAAGACGACGAATCAACAGGCGAGCAAGGCTCAGCGGCGACCAACACAATCAATGAGCGACTCATGGCGGAGCTGCAAGAAGCAAAAGATATGGAAACAAAGGGCGCTCGCTCTGCTGTTGGAAAGAACTGGGTCTGGATGCCTTTCGAACCGAGAAAAGTGAAGAGGACAGGCGGGCGGCCATTGAGGAGGCCCGAAATCTGAACGGAGTCAACCCACTGGTTGCCCTGGGAGGGGGCGTATTTGCTTTGGCGGGGGCAGCAGGTTTATGGTTCTTGACAAACTTTGTTGCGGAATACTTTGCGATGCATCCAATTGAAAGCGATATCTACTTTGTGGGACGGGTGACGTCTGTATTTCGAAATGTAGTCATTGGAATGGTCTCGTTGGCGAGTGGCTTTTTCGGCGTGACAGGACTAGGAATTCTGTTGCTTGGTATTCGAGTGGCTTACGGTGTCATGAAGGGAGACCTCGACCCGACCCCAATTAAAAAGTCAAGACAGGAAACGATTGAGATGCCCAATGTTTGGGACCTTATGTTGAACAAGAAGCCGGGCCGTAGAGGCGGAATCGACAAGAAGGACAACAATCCGTTTGGCATGTAAAGGCTATGGAGATAGCACCATAGGAAGCTCAACACAAACAACGATGAATCAAGCCTCAGCTACAAAGAGCAAGACAGCTGTGATGAATCGACAACGTAACATTCGTCCATGCGAGCTTGTCTACTCTCTCTAGTAGTCTACTTATTATTAGTCATATCGCTATACCCCCATTGTTCCAAAGCTGTCTCTCCGGCACCATAGCCTGTCGTTGCGGAAAATTGATGGATAGCTTCCCTGCGTCTATATTCACCACTCACATCACGTCGTCGACAGACAGATTGATTCATTCCATTCATTCCTCCAAGTCTACCAGGTATACGGTAGGAAGGCCAGACTCTTCAAACTCAACTTCAACTTCTACGTTGGAATCAGTACATATCCAACGTCCGTATCTTTGGCGCGCCAACAGCCGTCCATCACACGCTTCGCGCCTTTTTCTTCGTTGCGCCACCGCGTCACAAACAACGAAAGTTCATAGTGCAGCGCGATAGATCTTTAATACTCTCGTCTTGAGAAAGACTATCGTGTTGTTGGTTGTCCGAAGAGAATGTATCTGTACCGTGCAGCGCTGACCCTACTTGTTTGCTTGGGCTCTTCTGGCGTGCTTCCTTCAACTAGTGCATTTTCTTCCAAATTTGGAGTTCGCAGTGTGGCACGTTCGTCGTCACCGTCAACTTCTTTGAAAGTCGCCTCTGTGCAGCCGCCAAAATCTGTGGAAGATATGGAGCGTGGAATCGGAGGACGCATCGAGGATGCCTTTGAGGCTGCCAAGCAGCGGGGAGAAGCCGCTTTTATCACGTTCGTCACTGCTGGATACCCCTCAGCTCAAGGTACGAATCGAGAAACGGAACAATTACATCGATGAGGAACCCAAGTGGACATAGGAAACTGACTCTTTCTGTATTCACTTTTTTTAGATACTCCCGCTGTTCTGTTGGCCATGCAGGAGGGTGGAGCGGCAGTGATTGAGTTGGGTATCCCGTACACGGATCCGCAGGCCGATGGAGCGACCATTCAACATACCAACCAAGTGGCCATCAAAGGTGGAACGTCTGAGATCCCTCAGTGCCTGGAGATGGTCAAGAAGGCTCGTGAAATGGGCCTTACTATACCTGTTGTTCTTATGGGGTACTATAATCCCTTTTTCCAGTATGGCGTCGAACAGCTATGTGAAGAAACCAAGGCTGCGGGCGCCGACGGATTCATTGTTGTCGATCTTCCACCGGAGGAAGGAATCGCATTGAACAAAGCTTGCATCGAGAATGGCTTGTCGAATATTCCTTTGGTGGCCCCGACGAGCAGTGATGAACGTATTGGTTATTTGACCGACATGGCCTCGACCTTCTTGTACTGTGTTTCTGTGACTGGTGTTACCGGTGCTCGAGATGCTCTTCCGGAAGACTTGGAGGACTTCATTTCTCGAGTTCGTTCCAAGACGGACTTGCCCCTTGCCGTCGGTTTCGGTATTTCCAATCCCGACATGGTTCAGGGTGTTGCTAATATCAGTGATGGTGTTGTCGTTGGAAGCGCCATTCTCAAGGCGATGGACAAAGCCGGTGAGGACGCTTCCACTGAGGAGCGCGCTGCGGCTGTGCGTGAGATTGTGTCGCACCTAGTCTCGGGAGTGAAACAGGCGGATAGTGCCAGCAACCAGGCGACGGCACTTGGGCACGTGCCCAAGAAATCGGCTGCGGATGGCGCGCGCACCCGCTTCGGTCAATTTGGTGGTCAGTACATTCCGGAGACACTGTCAGTTGCCTTTGGAGAAATTGAGGAGAAGTACGATGAGATCAAGAACGACCCTGATTTTTTGGCGGAGCTCGATCGATACCGACGGGATTTCGTCGGTGGCCCGACACCGCTTCATCTCGCCACTCGGCTTACCGAATACGCTGGTGGGGCCAACATTTGGTTGAAGCGAGAAGATCTTGCACACACTGGAGCACATAAAATTAACAATGCAATCGGGCAGGCCTTGCTCGCCAAACGTATTGGAAAACCACGTATCATTGCCGAAACTGGAGCTGGGCAGCACGGAGTGGCGACGGCGACTGTGTGTGCAATGCTTGGGCTCGACTGTACCGTATACATGGGCGCAGTTGACTGCGAGCGACAAAAGTTGAATGTGTTCCGAATGAACACTCTGGGAGCAAAGGTTGTGCCTGTGCAGGATGGACAACGTACGCTCAAGGATGCCATCAACGAAGCTATGCGTGACTGGGTGACGAACGTACGCGATACTCACTACCTCATCGGATCTGCCGTCGGTCCCCATCCGTTCCCTACGATCGTGCGGGACTTCCAAAGTGTCATGGGGCGTGAGATGCGGGAACAGATGCTCGACAAGACGGGAAAGCTGCCTGATGCCGTCGTTGCTTGCGTTGGCGGTGGCTCCAATGCAATTGGTGCATTCTACCCTTTCATGGAAGACGAAGGTGTTGCTCTGTATGGTGTGGAGGCCGCTGGATATGGCATAGACAAGGACGAAGAACACTGCGCTACTTTGACCAAAGGAACTCCAGGCGTCCTTCAGGGTGCTCTGACGTACGTCATTCAGGAGAAATCTGGACAGACACTCAACACACACTCTATCTCTGCTGGACTCGACTACCCTGGCGTTGGTCCGGAACATGCCTATCTAAAGGACACAAAGCGGGCGACATACGAGGCCGTCACTGACAATGAAGCTCTCGAGGGCTTCAAGCTCATGTGCGAGTACGAAGGCATCATCCCTGCGTTGGAGACAAGTCATGCCATCTACTACGCTGTCAAACTTGCGAAGAAGCTTGGAAAGGGCAAGGATTTGGTGATCAACATGAGTGGCCGCGGCGACAAGGACATGCCACAGGTGGCAAAAATCATGGGGGTCGAGGTGTAACTCTGTGTGAGCGAGTAGACGCGTAATAGCGACTTATAATAAGTACATGGTCCTACAACTACGATTCGCACTTCTTGACGAATGGATACTATTCGTGAATTCAACGGGAACTTCTCCTCAACGTCTGCTGCTTCATCCATCGGTACTGTCGTATGTGAAGATCACGTGCAAAGACATTGACCTTTTCGTCCCACTTGACATACTCTCGGAACATCTTCATGAACTCGGGGTCCTTCTCTAGCTCGGCGACGATGCCGGCAGTCGATAGCTGCGACTTGTTGATTTTCACAGGATCGTTCGTCTGACCGTTCTGGTCTATCATGCCAAAGAATTGGAACATGGCGTTCAACGAACGGTCGGAATCGATAGCATACTGTAGCAGCTCCAATGTTTCGGACATGCGTTCAACCAGCCCAATGATGACGTTGTTATCGACCAGATTGGACATGATCAGATTCGCAGCTGACTCGTGACCGAATGATACTTCATTCTTGGCGAATTCATCCATTTGAATCGGCGATATGAGATATGCACTGTAGCGTTCGTAGTACTTTCCGTATTTGCGATCGTTCGTCACGCGCTTCTTGATCATGGCCACCGTTTCGTTAAACATGAGTTTCTTGGCACGGTTGCTAAACAGAACGCCACTAACGTACTTGTCAACACTGTCGCGAAACATGGTGAAATAGGCGACAGGGACATGTCGACCTTGATCGTCTTTCCATTCGGCATCGCTCCCCAGTGGAGCATGTCCCGCCAATATGTCAGCGTGCTGTTCTAGGATGGTTGTATTGATATATCGCCCGTCGAGTTGTTGGTTGTCCCGTGTCTCGAGCTCCCTGAGAGCGCAGCTTTTACCAGAACGCCGGCCTCGGTTATTCAACCACTTGCCGCTTCGCATGGAATCCAAGGAAAGAGTCGAGCAGCTCACGACGACGGCGATACCCGCGTTGCAGTGATGCGCGTAAGCCTGCAGGACAGCACGGATCGTAGAACCGGCCGTCTTGAAGGTATGGACAAAGGCAAGCTTCTTTCTTCGTCCTTTTTCTCTGTCGTTATCTTGACACTGCCACATGCGATCAATCTCTCCAAAGGTTTGGTCCGGTTGGTGCACTGTGAAGTCGAACTTGTCTCGATTGCTCTTGTGCCCAAACTGATTTTTGGTCGATTTCGTCATTTCAGTCTCAAAGTCCAGACCTTCTCCGTCAAACTGCTCGTCCAGGGTGAACTGCACTACTGACCCGTGCCGTTCTTTCTGTTGTGTTGAGCGTAGAGGAGGATCGTGCAACCGAGCATGGCGGAGAAGCATGCCAAAGAGAAAAGTAAGGGTGAAGACGGCGACAATCATGGAGCTTCCCCGTCGTCGGTGGATGGAAGTCGTCGCCGCTGTCCATGGAGCGTTTCTCTTCTTGGACGGGGAAGCCATGCTTTCTCACTTCGCTTATGAAGCAGTACAGTCACGATGCGACAACACTTTCATACTCATGTAGCTCCGCCATGATTGAATGATGTTGTGTCCAACGCGTTAATGTGTGTGTGTGTGTGTGTGTGCACGCAGCATCGCAATCATGGAGCCGGCAGGCGCACGGGAACGCGTTCAAATGATGGAATCAGGAGTCGCAAACGTTTGGCGGGAAAATCGAGCGCTGGATCTCTCGAGAGATGGCGCGTCGAAAAGCGACGACGATGACGGGGATCACATCGCAGCGCAGCGATGCCCAACAAGACGAGGTTTCACCAGCGAACGAACGAGTAAAACACTCCGACCTCGTCTTCATCGTCTTTCTTCCTGGTAGTCTCGCTGGATTGAGAAGAGTCTAGCGTTTGAAGCTTGAAAATCGCCTGCATTCCGACCGGCCGCCGAGGACCCACCGCGCGTCGAGATCTATCCGTTCTTCCACCGCCCCATTGAACTCTCATCGCTGCCTCCCGTTTCGGGCTCTTCTTCTTCGAAACATGTCTCGCCACGACTCTTCCCTGGGCCTATTGACCCGCAAGTTCACGAATCTGCTTCAGGTACGTCCCTTGAATTCCATGTCTATACAGAATGCCGCGGCGCGTCTGTGCTCCATGTCGACTCACCGCGTGCTGTGACATGCAACCGTCTCCATCACAGTCTTCTGTCAGTGGTGCTATTGATCTCAATGAGGCAGCCGACAGACTAGGCGTTCATAAGCGCCGCATCTACGACATTACCAACGTGCTGGAGGGAATCGGCCTCATCGAGAAGAGGACCAAGAACATCATTCACTGGAGAGGCGCAGGCGCACACGAGAATGCGAGCAGTGTCAGCGAGCGTGTCGACTGCATGCGACAAGAGGTGGGACGCTACTACGAAGAAGAAGCCATGCTGGACTACTGGATTGCCAAGCTGCGAGACATGTCTATAGACAGCCAGAGTCTCGCAATGAGTGCGAACGACATTCTCTCGACCATGAATACTCAGTATCCGGGCGAGCCGCTCTTCCAGTCGTCCAAACCCAACGTGGCAGGTAGCAGCAAGACGGATCGACCGACCTTTCTTGCCATTCGAGCGCCTCCGGGTAGCATTCTGCAAGTACCGCATCCGACCCATGGCACCGTAGCAGGAAAGTCGCAGTATCATCTCTACATCTCCAACAAGGTTACAACGCCCATAGCGCAGACTGTCGACGACGACGCTGATAAGAAGCGCAAGGCGACAAACGATACATCGCAACCTCCACAAAAACGGCCTCGTCTTCCCGAGGATCAGAGAGTTCGCGTCTACCTGTTGCAAACCGACACGGACAACGAGTCCAAATCAGTCGGAGCTGCTGGTGTCCACCAACTACCACCAAGAGGATCGACTCCTCCCAATATCCTTCTGACCGATCAAGATAAGTCTAAACAGACGGTGATGGGACTGACAGAGGCAGAGACTTCATATTCGTGGGACTTTACGCCGGCATTACTCAACGAAGAAGGCGTGTCGGACTTCTTTGCTGACCGAGCATTGTAGGTGACGTATTTGTGAAGCCTTCGACACCTGAAAGTATTGCATTCAGAGCAATGAGACGTGCATGCCAAGTGACATGAAAAATTCACTATAGGTGGAATGGGTCATGTGTTGTATTTCGTGCGTCACAGTGGTCCCCTCGATCATGTCACGAGCAACGAGCCCCGTCATCGATCTATACTTGGCACGTTTCCATTTCGTCAGTCGCCTCTGTTCATCTTCTTTGTTGTATGGACTGTTGTCGAAATAGGAACGCAGTATGAGGCGAAATTCTAGCCCATTTGTAACTTTCATGGTCTTGCTTTAGATAACTGACCACATATCGTAGATGACGTTGAACATCATGTGCAATGCCGCTTTGACTCGACTCTGCAGTCGATCGAGTCAGTCAGTCGAGTCGAAAGATCCAAATCGCCCTTTTTGACCCTACTCCCACCAAAACTTCATCACGCGACAATCGACAATGGCGTCGAACGATACACGCGACGCTGCTTCAAATCAGCTGGAACGGCATGCGTCGATGGCTCAAGATAAGGCCATGACTCTCACAACGAGCAATGGGGCGCCGGTGGAAACGCTGACCGCGTCCATGACCGCAGGAGATCGGTAAGATGCGTATCTGACAGCTCGATCCAAACTCGCGTTGGCGCCGCCGCCACAGTTCGCTCATATTGTGCGCTGCCTTTGCAATCCAACAGAGGCCCAATCTTGCTCCAGGATTTCACACTGCTAGATCACTTGTCAAAATTCGATCGGGAGAGGATTCCAGAACGCGTCGTCCATGCAAAGGGCGCCGGGGCATTCGGCTACTTCGAAACGACGAGCACCTTTGCCAAATCAATTTGCAGGGCCAAGCTGTTCGATCAAGTTGGAAAGCGCACGCCAGTGAGTAGCACGGGAATGTTCTAGCTTGAAACTGTTGTCCGTTTTCATTTGAGAACGACTCATGGATTCTTGGTTCTGGCGCCGCGACAGGTTGCAGTACGATTCTCGACCGTGGGAGGAGAATCCGGGAGCGCGGATACAGCTCGTGATCCCAGAGGTTTCGCCGTAAAGTTCTACACTGAAGAAGGAAACTGGGACCTGGTTGGGAACAATACACCGGTAAGTTGCTGGCTCAGACAGGAGATTCGACTGAATGTTTAGGAACGCCTGGTCGTCTATCATCTGACTAATGATGAATGGCTCGATCCTTCCCTTCTCTCTTATTGCACGCCATTTACGACAGATCTTCTTTCTTCGAGACCCGATTTTGTTCCCCAGCTTTATTCACACACAGAAACGCAACCCTGCTACTCACCTTTCGGACCCGGACATGTTTTGGTACGTCGTGCTAAATGTCTACGACAGCCCCGACCGATGTCTACTAACCTGTCCCACCTGATGGTTGTGCAATCCTACTAGGGATTTCATTGGCTTGCGTCCAGAAACGACGCACCAAGTTTCGTTTCTCTTCTCTGATCGCGGAACGCCTGATGGCTATCGTCATATGAATGGGTATGGAAGCCACACGTTCAAGAATGTGAACGCTTCTGGTGAAGCTGTCTATGTCAAGTACCACTTCAAGACGGATCAAGGTATTGCCAATCTTGAGGCGTCGGAAGCTTCAAAGCTTGCATCTTCCGATCCAGACTATGCGATTCGGGACTTGTACAATGCTATTGAGGATAGGAAGTTTCCATCGTGGACTCTGTACATGCAGGTTATGACGTATGAACAGGCCGCGACGGTTCCTTTCAACCCCTTCGATCTCACCAAAATCTGGTCTCACAAGGACTTTCCGCTTAACGAAGTGGGTCGCATGGTGTTAGATCGAAATCCTGACGACTATTTTGCGGAAATTGAGCAGCTTGCGTTTGCTCCGTCGCATCTTGTTCCAGGAGTGGAACCTTCTCCCGACAAGATGCTACAGGCTCGCCTGTTCTCGTATCCCGACACACACCGTCATCGTCTTGGCCCCAACTACCAATCCATCCCTGTGAACATGCCCCTGAACGTCAAAGTTAATAACTACCAGCGCGATGGTCCCATGATGGTTCATGCGAACGGTGCAGGAGCAGCAAACTACTTCCCCAACAGTTTCATGGGCCCTCAACCGAAACCTGCGGCTGGCAGGTGGCATTCGGGACCAGCGCTGACAGGCGACGTCGTGCGAGCTGAAACGGGGGACGAGGACAACTTTTCGCAGTGTGGTGACTTCTTCCGTAATGTCCTGGACGACGCATCGCGCGACCGCTTGACGACGAACATTGCCAATCACATTTCACATGCGCAAGAGTTTATTCGTGAACGTGCCATTGCGAACTTCGCTGCCGCCGATCCCAACTACGGAAGGATGATTCGTGATAAAGCCAAGGTGATTCTTGCCAATCAACCGAGGAATGACATGGTGAAACGTGTGCCATCGTCGTTGTCGCCGCCACGAATGGTCCCCACCGCAGGAAAATGTCCTTTCGGATTCTCTTCTAAACTTTAGCTTGCTCTCACAGGAAAGTCGAAAGAGCGACCGAATGGCATTAAGTCTTAAGCCGGTGCATATGTATTGTTGCTAGTTTACGGTTATGCTACGACCACGCATACTACACTGCCTACGACCTTCTCATGGATCGAATGGCCACAGCCACAGTCGTAAGGGATGCAGCAGCTAAAGTAATGTTCACAGCGCGTCGCTTCCAACGAGAAAAGGAACCTTCGTGGGCACTTCGGTACATTTCAAGTTCGTCCTTGTTAATTTGGAAGCCCAGCGCAACCCCGAGTGCAAACAGGACCGTGTGCGTCGCGACGAGTGTCTGCGTATGCGATTTCATTTTTTTATGCGCAAACTTTCAATAAGTTCTTTTTCAAACAGATAGCGCTCAGCGTTCAGACAGGCTCGTTGCAGTCGACTCGACACTCGATTCTGTACTCTGTCACAGCTTCGCAGTTTACAGTTTAGAGTTTGTGCGGTGAGGTCAGGAGCTCCTGGGTGCGGTGCGCGATCTGCGCGGCGGTGACCTCTCTCATCAAGAAGCACATGGCACTTACAGCACATCAGCAAAAGGAACGCGACCACCATCCTGAACACTGTTCTGATAGTACGTGACGGCATTTCACGGAACGAATGAATCTTGCTGGCAACGGAGAGAAACGAGATGGAGATGACGACGTCGACGACGCGGCGCTTCGTGGTGACAATGGCGACACGCTCCTGCAGCACCCCTATATAGGCAAACGTGTTCGTGTCCTCAAGGGGCAATTCAAGGGAATCGAAGCAAGGATAACTGGAACAAAAATTAGAGGCTGGTGGATGCTTGATCACCCCGAGGCGGTCGGAAAGGTCGTTCATTGTAAGGCCTGTCTTCTCTTGGATGTCATTAGCGACGACGTCATGACGGCGTACTTTTCTACTCGAATGCGCGATTGCTGCATTCCGGATCAGCTGCGAAAACATCACGAGCGATACATTGATCCTGCGACATGGGAAAGATCGAGATACACTTCTACACATAGCGGTATTGGACGTGCTTTGCGTGGAAACACTTCGTGGAGAAAGCGAAGAAGACCATCGAGTGGTCGTCAGAGACCGCCGCTACCTCATCCTGCTGGGCTGCGAAGGCATGTTTCTGTGCCAGTAGACGACCCCCACATATCGCTGCGTGTGAGTGACATAGTCGAGACAGAATCGACTGGGCAATCCGCCTGGATCGATTCAGCTTTGCCAGAACGGTTTATTGGTGCTGACCAAAATAGTTCTCGGCCACGAAACGAAAGGATGCTCCCGCCTGTGCTGCTCGACCTGGCTCAGAGTCGCCCCATAGTACCCGCTACGAGCCATTTAGATCCTGACTTGGAACTGGATGTTTTTGATCGTTCCATTGGAAAGATTCTATCTGGTTCGAGCGCTGTCACTGTACGTGACTTGCCGGCTGTGCTACTAGCACACGCCGCATATGAACCCATCGTGCCACCTCTCAACGAAGCAAGGGCGTCCAAGCCGTCGTTGTTAGATGTGGACGAAACTACTGGCAGCTCCACGCCTACTGTTAGGGAGGGACGAAGCGGCGGCAGACTGCGAGTCGCTGCAACGGTTCGTCCCCAAAATTCACTTATGCTTGATTGTACAGACCGATTTGTTCGAGTGCGAGAGGGGCGATACCGAGGAACTATAGGTGAGAACCATTTATTTGTATAGTCGATTGGGGCAGTGAAAGTAGTGGCGCGCTCACCGTCTACATCTCCATTCGTTTGTGCTGCATCGTAGGGAAAGTAGAGCAGCAATTGCCCGGGGGCTCGTTCCTTCTGCGAAGAGTCGGATCACAGACAAGTCGGGCGAGCATTGTTGTGAATAGAAGTCAGCTCGAAGTATTGTCTGAGCCAGTTGAAAAGTCCCCACTACCCTCAAGGATTGAGCAATCCAAGCCCGAGACGCGGCTTCCCGACGAGAACGAAACAGACCTCGTTAACATTTTTCAATCACAACTCCGTGACCTAATGCATGCTGCCATGGAACCGAGTGATCTCGCGGAGGCGGGGTCATAGGTTCCGTTGCTGTATGTGGTTACTAAAGCTAGGGTCTATAGTTGTGTATTCTCGCCGCCGGTTCACATTAGCTTGACCCGAGGATGACACTCAATACGGGTCTGTCCGTCACCGTGTACAATGTCGATCGTCACTCGTCATCGCGTGGTCTCGACGAGAGACACACACGACACACACATCAAAGCAAGTGTCAGTCTTGTTAGTCTCCTTGATGCTTGTCTCAGCCGTTACAGACTGTAGAACAACGGTATTCTCTTCCGTTGGCTTTGGTTCATTCTTGCTTTGTACAATTGTCACAAAATCGAAAGGAGCGTTGCAATTTTTTTTCAGACAAGCAAAAGTTCAGTATATATTAACATGAGTGATCATCAGAATTCTGACTCGGAAGAACCTCGCCATCAGCGGATTGCTCCTCGTCGTGTCGGAAACTGGCAAGTAAGGGATGCCCAGCTCTCTGAAACTGACACTGGGAACACAGTAGCACGTCGGTCGTCTCCGTTCGCGGTTCTTGCCTCCAGAGCGGGCGTCGACATTTCGGAAGTGGCAAATGCACCGGGCTCCGACGAATCTACACCTCAGCAGCGAGGTACCATTATCTACTCTTCCTATATGGAAAGACCACGGTCCAACCCGAGGACAAGAATCCCCATGCGATATGAAAGTCCGCTGAGCCCCAGTGCTTTTCGCCGTCAAGGCTCTGAGGATGTGTCTCCTCCACCCTCGCGTCGTGAAGGACAGCGGGTGACAGTGCGCCCACTAGTGGCAGGAATATCAGTTGGATCTTTGGCGCCGAGACGAGTGAGTGCCAAAATGAGCTAAGAACGTCGCCCTGTGGTACACCGCATGTGGCTGATCTCGTTCTTGTGTGTTCTGTTTGCGCCCAGATTGGAGGAGAGCAGAGTGAAAGGCCGACGACGCCTTTGTCATCCAAGCAAGGCCCGTCCAATCGCAAGCTTCGTCGTTGGAACAACGACAACTTCGTTGGAGTGGCATCCGAACTTGCCAACGCCTCTTCTCGTGGACCTGCCGTTGCACAAACTCTACTACAAGCAAGAGAGGACGCTCCACGCTATCTCTCGGTTTTCGACCCACAAGACAATGCCCCTTCAGCCGAACATTGCCCAGTACGTGTGTGTTTTGCGACAGAGGAAGAATTGCTTGTCATTGCTTTTGTTCTCAGACGGCTTTCTGTGTCTCCTTATTCCGAACGACAGGTTCATCTCAGATGAAAGTATGAAACATGTGCGGGACAGCTTTTTCGCGGGGGAAATTGGTCTTTTCACCGGTTCTGCCCACCAGCAACGCCGGAGGCCACAAGAGTCGAAGCACGACGCTGAACTTACACCCGACGTTATGATGCGGCGTATCCACGACCGTCTCCGAAGAGTTGTAGTTCGAGCGTGCTCCAATTCTCTCGAATCAACAAAGCTCGTTAATGACTTTGAACTCTACCTCATTCGTTGTTTTCGACAAGGAGCGATGCCCAAGTTATCTGCGAAGACAATCACGTGTCTCTTGGAGCCACCCACTGTCACGCGACGGAAGTCAGGACACACCATTGCTCGCTTCTTTTTCAATTCCAATTCTACTTCTGGAGGTTTTCATCGACTCCTCCTTCACGCAGTTGCACAGTTTCATGGACTTCACGCCGTCTCGACGACGATTGACGTGGAGATACAGGGAATGACCCAAGCGCGTTTGTTGACGGTGACCGGCAATTTCTCTGGGGCAGAGTTTCGGTTGGCGGAATGCGCCACCGGTGCCGCTGCCGCCAAGCAGCATGCTCACAGGTCTTCAAAGAAAGGACAGGACCGAAGGGTAGAAGTATCGGTAGCATCAGATTTGATCAGTGCGATGCGAATATCATAGAACCATACTTTCAGAGACAAGGTTATATTATTTTTAGCGCTGGGTGCCGTATGAATGTTGCCGACAAGCTGCACCATCACACCTAGAGGTTGTCTCGCTGCTAATTATGAAGAGAGTAAAAACGACTGAATTCTATTCACGTAGGATAGCAAGAGTCTACACCCTCCGAAACGACCGACTCTACGATGTGTTGCGAAGCGCTTGTCGCTCCTCGTTGAGTTCCCGCCATTTCAGTGTACTGTCGCCGATAGATTTTGCAATATCTCGCGCGGCGTGTGGAGCTCCCTTCGCCTTCGCAGCCTTGCTCAACAATTCCATCTTGTCGCCATCTTTCAGCCACGATGACACCTCCTCCGCAATACCAGCCGGGTCCGAGTCACTGCAGAAGGCTCCAAACCCTCCGTCAATGACATAATCTACATTTCCTTCTTCCTGTCCTGGAAGGTAGCTCGTCAACATGACTGGCAACGACACAGCCGCTGCCTCTGAGATTGTTCCAGGTCCAGCCTTTGATACTAGAATATCGGCAGCGACCATGTATTCCGCCATTCTCGTAACAAAGCCGAGGCCGACTACAGACACCTCTCCTTCCTTCGGGGGGCTTGGAACCGACCCGTCAAACGTAAACGTCGACGCTCCATAATCTTCCGTTTCCGCAGGCGACCCTGATCTTGGTGCGGACTCCACTCCAGGCGGACGAGGCGGCTTGGCAAAATTTTGTGTTGACGCCATCACGTTCGCTGTCGTCGGCGGCGGCAGACTACTCACTGGACTTTCGAGACTTCCCGTACTTAGAATCTTTCGAATCTGCTTCGTGACAAGACTCTCCTCCATGCATCCGGCAGTCCCGGCAAAGCTCTCGCTGCCGCACACAGACATACTCTGAAGACGATTCTCCTTAGCGAGAAAGTGAAGATGCATCACTTCATCCCAGTCGCGCTCGTCCAGTGACTTTCTCAATTTCTCATTTCGTCCACACACAACTAATACGAGTGCGTCAATGCCTTGAACGACAAGTTCGACGTAGAGAGAGTTCACAATCGACGACAAGGAGCCAACCCCTTCGCCTCCTCCCATGACCAGTAACGTTGCTCGGTCAACATGGGGCAACTCCAAGTCAGATCTTACTTTCCTCTGATACTCGACGCCCTCTGGCGACATGCGATCTCCCAGTAGGTCTGCTTGGACGGCAAAGTCGGGTCGAATAGGCAGTCCCGACATGATGAGTTTTTCGTCTGGGACCTTGCCTCGCTCTTTTGCCAGCTTCTGAATCTGTTCGGATCCCACAAACATCTTTTCAACGCCGTTTGCAAACCAAAGACAGTGCGCGGAACCCAAGTCCGTCACAACAGTAAACATGGGAAGATGCCGTCCCGTCTGGTGACTAATTTTGGCACAGCTAAGCACAGGAACATTGGTCATGAGCGGATGCACACTGATGACTACGTCTGGATCATAGCTCATGATTCGTTTGCGCACTGCGCGTTCGCACATAAGCTTGAGATGGACGTCTGCGAGCATTTCAAAGGCTCGAGAATTCGACACACCGTAGACAATCTTCCACTGGGTCGGATGAGCACTGAGATGCTTGTACGTATTGACGAGAGACGAGTACGGATACGTGCCCTCGTGTTCCTGCATGTCGTGCAGAATAAAAGTAGTACCAGGATACAAAAGCTGAAACTGCTTTCCGAGCGACTCGGCACTAGCGCGATGGCCACCTCCCGTGTCCGACGACAAGAAAAGAACCTTAAGCCCTCGCTTGCCATCCGGGTCGATCGGGGCTTCCATCTTGGGAACCCTTGATTCCATCTCTTCTCCAAGTAGCTGTGATGCTGTCTCTTCCATCTTTAAGTGAACAGGGTGTGGAAAGAAAAGTGAGAGACAGTGTGTGCCAAGAGGACAACCACTTTACGCGACAAC
>OLMU01000078.1:0-11400 GCA_900291995.1 Licmophora abbreviata | reverse complement strand
ACTCAAGGGGACTACTACAAAGAATTCGCCGTGGATATTATCGATGACAACGCAGAAGAATATGCCCGCTCACTCAAAATTACGTATAGCAAGCCCCTGCCACCCGGCTGTCTTGCTGAAATGGGAGAGTTCCATGTGAACTACACTGTCGCGACGCCCTGGACATCTCCTCCGTATGTTCAGATTACGCGCAAAGTGATGATTGAGAACATCGACGAGTGCAAGTTGGATACGGCAACGTACGAGTCGCTTTGCCCTGAATTGATACCGCAATGTGACTTTGATGCCGGTGCGACGTGCGTCGATACGATGGGGAGCTATTCGTGTCGTTGTCCCGAACACACGAGCGGGGACGGGTTCAAGGCCATCCATGCAATTGACTCAATTGCGACGCCAGAAGGATACAAAGGTGGGACAGGATGCGTAGACACCAACAAGCCTATGATTACCGTGCTCGGACCAAATCCAAAAGTAATGAAAGTATGCAAGTGCGGAGGGCTTGTTGGTGTCATGACCGGAAAGAGCAAAGACAGCGACGATTTGTGCAATCAGCAGAGGCAGCGCTATGATAGAGAGCTCAAGGTAAGCCTTGCGGAAGACTGCTGTTTCGGGATCTCATTGGTTTCACGATAGCCGACTCATCTTTCGATGGTGGCAACATCTGCTAGGATATGGTTCGGTCCACGGCTGGAGCCGAGCTTTGTGCGACCCATGAGCACCCGCATCCGTCACCTATCGAGTGTGTCAAGGCGATAGACCAAACATACAAGGGCTCGATCGACATCTCCAAGCGAGTTACGGTCGGAGAGCCTGTCCAGAAATCAGCCCTTCGTTGGAGTGTTCCCTACGACGTCATTGACGACGCTGGAAATCAAGCCCAGACAGCATGGCGCGACATTGTGATTGAGGAAGTCGACGTATATGGTCTTGAGAGTCAAATCCGTGCCGAGCTGCAGGCTGAAAAGGAATCCGACGTAAAACGTGCAGTTGACAGGGCTCTTGCCGAGGATCGCTCACTGAACGAACAAGTCGAAACCAGGACGACAACAACGACATCGTCCCCGAGTCGCTCCCGAGGCGGTCGCATGACATCTACGAAGACAACAGCGTGTCCGGTGTGTCCCAAATGCGAATGTCCTAAGGACGGGAAATTCAATCCTTCCATGTGCGATAGCATTTGCGAAAAGAAAATTGCCGAAAACGTTGGTACCTGCATCCCGGGAGACGGACACTACGTGCCCGAACCACTTCCGTACCCTCTGCAATACGTGGCTGGCTTCTTGCCTCCCCTGTTTCCGGTGCTTGTCAGCTGGATTCTCGTGATCTTTCTCGGCTTGCTCATTATGCGGTTCTTTGCTACATTGTTTTATAACATGGGAGAGCGAGAATCGTTCCAACATGCTCGAGCCGGACAAACCGAGCGGGAAATGCAAGACAGCGTGCGCTACTATCAAGCCGCCCGTACGCCGCAAGCATCACGACTTGGACAGGACGTTGCCCCTCAGACTGCACCACCATTCCGGGGTAGGCCCGGAGGTGGCGTCGGCAATGGCATGTTCTCGCCTCCGCAGAATCGAGTGTATGGTCAAGAGCGAAGTCAGTTCTGGTCGCCGTCACCGGGTAGTTTGGGGATTCAGGGAGACGATGATATTTACGCCGATGGCAGCCCCTCTCCCAGGAGACGCTACGAATAGGAGATGCGTTTGAATGTGTGGCACTGTTGAAAATGGACAGCGTGGTTATCGTGGGGAAATGAACATAGTCGTAAATGTAGTGCTAAGAAGTTGAGTGTCGCACAGAAGTAAACAAACATAGTGTCAAGCTTGTATACCAAAGCGATCTATCCTGTCATGACTCCTTGGAGCCACTCTCGCGACTCACTCCCCTATTGCTGCTGCTGCTCTGCAGCTGCTTGTTGCGCTCGCTGCATTGTTTCCATGTCCAACCCTGCTGCCGTCAGTACCTTCATCATGGCGGTCCCAATGTATTGCGACACCAACGGATCATTCTGATGCTCTGCCATGACGCATTGCATGTACACATACCCCTCCTCACTGTCGTTAAATCCACATTCCTTCACCAAACTTGGATCTCCACCCAAATAGACTTCATCGACGAGAACTTCTTGAACAACATGATGTTTCATGGCCATATCAATCTGCTCATTGTCACTCGGCTTGATCATGGCACATCGCTTGGCAACCGAGGTCAGAATCTCATCGTTCTGCATACGCTCCGACACCTTGTGCATAATGTTACGCGCTTCCACAATCGATATTTCGTCGATACTATTGCCCTCGTTGTCCAAGTCGACGTTGAAGGCAGTACTCAGTACGTGTCTCCACGTATCTCGCCCCTTGATGCGAAGCGCTTCTTGCGTTTCCGGCGACGACTCCTGCACACAAAAGGCTACATCGCGATTGTAGGTCGCAAGGCCTTTCTCATCTGGAGAGTATCCCAATCCGGCCAGTACATGAATCTGGGAACCCAGAAAGGCCTCCATCATGCGCTGCCATCGAACCACCAGTGGTACATCTTTGTTGGTCCGCTGCGCGATTTCTTGCAGTCTCTGTTTACCGAGTCCGTACTTGACGTACATGTGCGTTGCATCCTGAATCCCTATTACCATTTCTTCCGTTACTTCTGAGGGAGGCTTGGGAGTCGGCAGAGGCGGTTGTGCTGCTGATGTACTATTGCTACTACCGGCAGGGGGAGACGGCGTGGTGTCTGAAGACGAAAAGAAGCGCGGTGTAGCAGACACAAGGCGGGATCTTGTTGACAGTCGGAGGACCGGACGAATCATTCGGGAAGATGAAAGCAGCATGGTGGTTCGAGAAAGGTTCGTCAGACTGTTGCCGTCGTCGCTTCGCACAGTGGAACTTCACTCTATTCGTTTTGTGGCCATGATGGCGTCGAGAGCTTCGTTGCAGAGGACCCAAAAAAAGCGCGCGCCAAAGATTCGTGGCTATGCGTTGGGTTCCTCAAAGCGATTCCCGATTCCTGTTCAAAGATTCGATTGACTCATTCGACTGAATGGGCGATATCTTTCACCGTGCGTCAACTTTTTGTGTTCGTCGTTCCATCGATCGTGCGGATGGAGATGATCGATGCTGGTTCACGCAGCGTCGCCATGTTAATCTCTTGTGGCTGTTCCTGAAACTCGTTCGTCTTTTTGACATACAGTGCCCCAGCTCTATAGCGATATTCTCTTTATCTTCATCTGTTGGAAAGAAATCATGCCGTTAACGTACGAAGAAGCCCTCGATACGCTCGTGAATATGTTTGGCGAACCCTGGACCAAGCAAGACTTGGATGCCGTGCTGCGCCATCACAATGGGCACATGGAAAATACCGTCAACACCCTCTTGGCGCATGGAGACGCTGATCCCAGAGCGCTCATTGAGCAGTTAAAGGTCGAAGACGCTGTCACCTCCCAGGACGCAGCGCTCGCCCGACAACTGGCTCAGGCGGAACAAGGAAGACGCGGTGGTCGTGCGTCTGGTGCACCCACGACGTCTGCGCGACAAGTCGTTGCAGCTCCACCGCCACCACCACCCAAGGGTCGCGGTACTTTTACGACGCTTCCTCGAGACTTTTTGCGCATTCCCGGTGCATCGACTAGGTCTACTACTACTACGACGGCCGCCTCCACCATGGATGAAGATGAAGCCTTGGCACGCATGCTGCAAGATGAATTGTTTTCGCAAGAGCTTGCGAACAATCCAGAATTCGCCCACTTGGCACGCGGCGCCAATAGACCTCGCATGATCGGCGGTCGCCCGGTTCGAGGCGGCAATAGCGCTCGCGGAGGTGGTGGTAGCCGAGTGAGCGAAATGCCGCGTCGTACAGCGTCCGGGCGCGGAGGAGCGGAGGAGGGTCCGAAAATCATGGAAAAGATATCAGGTACTTGGAACTTTAGGCCTAGGGTTGTGCCATTTTATGCGAGGTGACGGCCGACGTATACTCATTTCTCCTCTCGCCGTCCTTCCGTCCTTAGAACTGGGAGAGAACGCACGGAAGAGGTTGCAGATCATGGCGGCGCAATTCAACCAGAACCGCGGCGCCGGTGGAAGCAGCGGCGGTGGTCTGGCTACCAATACGCAAGCTATGGCGGCTCAGGAGCAAAGGGGTCTCTTGGACGGCGACGGTGATGACGATGGAGAGGAGATGGAGTTGACCTTTTCTAGAACGGCGACGTCCAAGAAGGACACATAACTGAATCAGGAGTGTTTCCAATCTCGATTTATTTCGTCGGGACGTTGTGTAAGGATAGTATATACTGCGAGTTTATTCTGACTGTATATACGAACTAGCTAGTAGTCTATCGGCTTCCTGTTTCGTTGGTATTTTTATGAATGAGGAAGACATTGATGGCGACTTGCCTCACGTCCAGGCCATTCTGAGTTCGGGCAGGACGCAATTGAATCTGGTGTCGCAATGGGGAAACACGAATGACACGAGAATCGCGACTATTCTAATAACTTATGTCAAATGCGTCATCACTTTACAGGCGCATAACACGCATACCAAGCTCTGTAGGGACCGTGCTTGTTTCGAGTCCACATCAATTCCGAGCGCTTTCACCGAACAATGTCTCGTCATCTCGTCTAGCCTTCAAGTTCATCGTAGAGCGATACCACCCAAGATTGATGGCATATGGCCTTGACCCCGTTGATGATATAATTTTCTATCTCAATTAACAGCAGAAGCAGATACCCTCGTCAAGATGATGGCCGCAGCGCAAGCCGCGGCGGAGGCTGCCCTACGAGAAGCAAGCGATCAATCGCAGCCACAACAAGGACCTTCCGGATTGGACGAACCTTCCGAGGCTAACATGATGTCTTTGCTACAACAGCACATGGCAGGGGGGCAATCTGCGATCCCACAACAGGTTTTGGAAGAAGCTTTGGAACAAGAGGGGGGCAATAGAGACATCGAAGAAATGCTACGTCTCATGGCCGCGCGGGAGCAACATCAGCAACAACTCGCCGCCGCTGTTGTCATCGCATCGAGGCCACAAGAACATTATCTAACCATTGCTCAAAACGGTAAGCTTCATTCGTTATGCATGACCAATGTGTCTCTATTTCTTTGATTTTGGGCCTAATTTTCTTTTGGTTGCTTTAATTTGGTTTAAGGCATGATTCTTGGTGCGACGGAGACTGTTACGGGAATCCCTCCCGACAACTTGCTCATGACCTCTGCGTACGTACAAACTTGCATCGTTTCCGATGACACATGCAATCGGAATAAATGTCGACGCACTTACAACATGCTCACACAATCCTTTCACTTACAGTTTCGATTCAGTTTACGACGAAGACTTGCCGGGTCTCTTAGCCATCAAGACCTACTTTTGGG
Source organism: Licmophora abbreviata (assembly GCA_900291995.1). NCBI lineage: Eukaryota > Bacillariophyta > Fragilariophyceae > Licmophorales > Licmophoraceae > Licmophora > Licmophora abbreviata. Next base: position 6,039 of record OLMU01000078.1, on the reverse strand, counting down.
ATAGTGGACGACCCGATGTTGCTGCATACATCCGCCGGCGGACGCTTGAAGATGACTGGATATGGCTCACCACGACTGTAACGTCCATAATCGATCAACCCGTGCCTGGGATTATACTTTTGGAGAAGCGAGTAGAAAATGAAGCACGTGCGGCGGAAATTAGTCGAATGACGAGAATAGCGGCGATTCTTGTGCAGGCTGTCGAGGCTGGACGTCTCACCGCTGAGCAAGCAGTAAGCAGTATGCCTTCGCTAGATTCTTCAGGTATTAGTGGTCAACTCCGGTCGCATGGTATGGACGACGACGAAATGCGCACTGAGATGCTACAGGGACAGCTTGGTGCATCGTCTCCGTCCGGTCAAGGGAAGCGGCCGAAGCTACATCATGGAATTTCAGAAACCGAAAGCAAAGGTAGTGAATCGTTCGACCCGCTCGGAGTCTTGAAGTCGGTCCGCTCAGGAGTACGTTTAGACATGGGAATGATTCGTTTATCGGAGACAGAAGTAAGAATGGTGTCTCTAGTTCTGACAGGCCGAATACGACCTGACGAGCTGAGATCGCTTGTGTACACATCGATCAATTCGGCCGGATCAAGCTTGGATGCAATGCTAAGCAATTCGGCCGGATCAAGCTTGGATGCAATGCTAAGTCGATCATTGTCAGATACCACCACCATTCCCGACAATATTTCATTGCCCTTCGCAAATATTTCGGTAATCAGCTTCTCCTGCTCGTATATGGGGAGCCGGGGGATGGAGTTACTCTCGGATTTTTTGCACGCCGAGGGCTCACCCCTACGCTCTCTCGATTTAAGTTTTTGCGCACTTGATGAGCGAGGAATGCTCGCCCTTGCCCGTGCAGTATCCACCAGGAAGCGGAAACGAATACCAGCGATCGAAGGTCTGATACTGTCGGGGAACTGCATTTCGTATCGGTCTGCGAAAGAGATCGGGTCAGCTTTGTCTTCCTCATTGGAAGTTCGGACGAAGGAGCGCAGATGGAGAAAAGGTACCCCCAGTAAGGTCCGCTCAACCGGTTACGAAGAAGATTCTTCCTCAGAAGAACTGGACGATGACGATCATGACGAACCCATTGATCCCCCGGGATCGCCGATGTTACGGATGGGCCCTGGACTCCAGCTACTTCATATCGCTTCAGCGTCGCTTAGCTCTGAGGCTCTCGCTCAGTTTCTGACTTGTCTCGGACCGGACTGCCCAGTTCGCGAACTCAATCTTCACTCCAATGCCATTGGACCGTCGGGCGCTACGCTTCTCGTTGACTTTCTGGAAGGGAAACGCATGGCGAAGAATGTTGTCGTCATGCCAAAGCTTGATCGACTTGATCTATCAAATAACGAGCTCGGTAACGAAGGAACTACGAAACTGACACGCGCGATCGCAAAGCGGGCAAAGGTACAACTGGTTGAGCTACGACTTTCCTCGAACGAAATAGGACCAGGAGGGATCGAAACGATGATGAACAAGTTACTTCAGCACAATCTGATAAGCCTATCACTCGACAAGAACTCAATCGGCGACCAGGGTTGTCAGTTGGTTGCCGCCTCTCTCCAAAGTATGCACCAGTTGTCTCGACTCAATTTGAGTTTCAACCAGATTGGCAGCCGCGGTGTCAATACGCTAATGCGCTCCCTAGTTGGATGCGAATCTATCACTTTCCTCGGTCTCTCCGGAAATATCATGAAGATTTCCGGCGCCACGGCAATGAGCTTCATGCTATCGCAGCACCCTCGACTTGAAGAACTCGAATTGTTCAACTGCTGCCTCAGCCAGGCGGCCCAGTGTCACATCGTCGCTGGTATCATTTCGAATCGATGGGTTCCCATGAAACGAGTGTCGGGGTTTGAAGCTGGTCCTCCCATGGTTGCCATAGGCGCTCTTGAAGCATATGCACAAAATTTGAGCAACGAAGAATGCTTCCGCATTCGACGAGACGAGCAGATGAAGACAATTTTACAGTGGATGGAGAGTAATCGCGCCGCGAAGGCACAGGGAAGGAGTGGTCCAGAGGGCATGGAAACAGAACAGCAGTATCTCACTCCCGACTTTGTGTCAAGTATCAACGACGTACAAGGCACACCTTCACAGAACGCTTACCTGCGCATGCTTGGCTGGCTGAGTAGAATCCCTTTTGATGAGGACGAGCTAACATCACTACGAAAGTATTTCTACGATTTGGATGGCGGTGATGGAGACAGAGGAAGTGATGGGTACATCAATCTTAAGCTTCGTGGTGACTTGCTAGCTGCGCTCGACAGCGAAGTCGCTGATGAGATTCGAGAAATAATTCCAGTTTTCAGGAGTAATGACAAGACTACCATCGGGATGGATCTTGATGCTCTCGGTAGCACAGGACAGCTAACAAGCCCTTGGGCAACCCTGCGGGGCCTGTGCGGAGATCGAATGCCTGTCAAGGATACACTGGAGGACCGCTCACCAACGCCGGTTCCTATTGGATCGTATGGTTCAATGGAGGCATCCAGCCTACGTAGCAGTCTTCCGGCAAGAAGTGTCCCTGAGTGTGACATGGATATGGCTTCTTCACAGAAGAGACGCCGAATCTACTCGAGCGGCCTGGTTTATCTGTATAATGAGCATCGTCGAGACGAACAGCAACACGGTGCTTCGATGTCTCGAGCGGCCTCGAAGACGTCGCACAGTTCCGTCTCAACGGTATCTCGACTGAGCTTGACTCGCTCCGAGTCCAATAGAAGCAACAGCTCCCAGTCGGAGCGCAAGAGTGGGGCTCCGAAATCTCGGATCGCCATGTTCCCAGTGTTTGAATACAAACTCGACGAGTTGAAGGATACAGCTAAGGAAATGATCGACTACGAAGACGATCCCGCGCAGCAAGACATCATTCTGACTCAGTATGCCGAGGCGTCACTTACGATTCTTCGTCAGCTGCGGTATCACTGCATGAACAGCGGTTTTGACGGATGGCGACAAGGAGGACTTCGCCGCAAGGTCCTCGTGGTTGACGACAGTAAGGTTACAAGAAAACTCGTTTCGCGTGCATTCGAAAATGCTAACTTCATTGTCGATACTGCAGAAAACGGCGTCGAGGGAGTCCAGAAGCTCAAGCAATCGATCTATGATATCGCCTTCATGGACATTGATATGCCCGTCATGAATGGCTTTGAAGCTACCAAAAAGCTTCGAGAGTGGGAGGACCAAATGCGACCCGGGGCTCGTCAGCCGATCTGTGCATTGACTGCGGCGTACGTGGACGATTTTGAGAAGGAAGAGCTCATGAAGTTCAAAGAGGCGGGGCTGGATGTAATGGAGAGCAAGCCATGTAATATTCCTCGTCTCTTCAAGGTTGTGGACGACGTGTCGCCAATGTTCTCCGATCTAAGCATTTCCGTGACACATCGAGAGTCGACAGCTAGCATGGGATCGTCCTAAATTGGATTGCGACTTACACGATCACTGTAACTTAGAAATACAGAAGCTACTAGCTTGTTTTTCAGTTCTACTAAAGCGACCATGGCACTAGAAGGTTATGGATAAGAAAGTACTGGACAAACCGCTTAGTCAATCTCCTCAATCGTGGGGCCCGATGCAGGATCAGCCTCCGGCGGAGCGCCACCCATACCGCCAGCGCCCATGTCGGGCATACCGCCAGCACCAGGCATGCCTTCCGCGCCAGCACCGCCAGCCATCTTCTGAAGAATGGGCATCGCAATTCCCTCGAGGGCCTTTTGCTTCTCTTCGTACTCCTCCTTCTCGGCGGCAGCGTTGGCATCAAGCCACTTGATAGCGTCTTCGATGGCATCCTCAAGCGCCTTCTTGTCGTCTTCGGGGATCTTGTCTTTCACCTCGTCCGAGCTGATGGAAGACTTAAGGCTGTAACAGTAATTCTCGAGTCCATTCTTGGCCTCGACACGGTTCTTGTTAGCGTCGTCTTCGGCCTTGTACTGTTCGGCCTCCTGGACCATGCGCTCAATCTCATCTTGAGATAGGCGACCCTTGTCGTTAGTAATGGTGATCTTGTTCTCCTTTCCGGTACTCTTCTCAATGGCAGAAACGTTCAAGATTCCGTTGGCATCAATGTCGAAAGTAACGTCAATCTGGGGCTGACCGCGAGGCATGGGTGGGATGCCGTCCAAGTTGAACTTTCCGAGCAAGTTGTTGTCGCGGGTCATGGAACGCTCGCCCTCAAAGACCTGGATGAGCACACCGGGCTGGTTGTCTGCGTAGGTGGAGAAGGTCTGCGTCTTCTTGGCGGGAACAGTGGTGTTACGCTTGATGAGGGTGGTCATGACACCACCGGCAGTCTCGAGACCGAGCGAGAGGGGAGTGACGTCAAGCAACAAGAGCTCCGAGAGCTTCTCCGACTTGTCAGCACCCGACAGAATGGCGGCCTGAACGGTGGCACCGTAGGCGACAGCCTCATCGGGGTTGATGGACTTGCAAGGCTCCTTGCCGTTGAAGAACTCGGCAAGCATATTCTGGACCTTGGGGATACGGGTAGATCCACCGACCAAGACAACCTCGTCGACGGCATTCTTGGCGATCTTGGCGTCACGGAGGACCTTCTCGCACGGCTCCATGCACTTCTTGAAGTAGTCCATACACAAGTCCTCGAAACGAGCACGAGTAATAGTGGAGTTGAAATCGATACCATCGTAGAGGGAGTCAATCTCAATGTGCGCTTGCGTAGAAGACGACAGAGTTCGCTTGGCACGTTCGCAAGCCGTACGAAGACGACGAAGGGCGCGGTTGTTGTCTGACATGTCCTTGCGGTGGCGACGCTTGAAGTCTTGAAGGAAGTAGTCAACCATGCGGTTGTCGAAATCTTCTCCGCCCAAATGGGTGTCACCGGCCGTGGCCTTGACCTCGAAGATTCCCTCCTCGATGGTCAGGAGAGACACATCGAAAGTACCTCCACCAAGGTCGAAGATGAGAACATTCTTTTCGTCTCCCTTCTTGTCGAGACCGTAAGCGATGGCAGCCGCTGTGGGCTCGTTGATGATACGAAGAACGTTGAGTCCCGAGATGGATCCAGCATCCTTGGTGGCCTGACGCTGCGAGTCGTTGAAGTAGGCGGGAACCGTAACCACGGCATTCTTGACCTCCTTGCCCAAGTAAGCCTCGGCGATCTCGCGCATCTTTCCGAGAACCATTGATGAAATTTCTTCAGCCTTGAACTCCTTAGCCTCACCCTTGTACTGCACTTCAATGACGGGGGTTCCGCCAACTCCAGGCTTGACAGTGAAAGGCCAGTGTTTCATGTCCGACTGAACACCGGGGTCGGTGAACTTGCGTCCGATGAGGCGCTTGGCGTCGAAGACCGTGTTGGTGGCATTCATGGCAGCCTGCGACTTGGCAGCATCTCCGATGAGGCGCTCCGTCTCGGTGAAGGCCACGTAGGACGGAGTAGTGCGGTTTCCTTGATCATTGGCGATGATCTCGACTCGATCGTTCTGCCACACTCCAACGCAGGAGTAGGTGGTACCAAGATCAATTCCGACAGATTCTCCAGTAACAGCTGTGGTCGCAAAGAATTTAGAGAGGACAAACAGTGGTTAGCTCGGTTCTCCGATGAAACATGAATGACAAACAAACAACACGACCAGACGACGCCACCGGCAGCAAAGGCACTCCATCGCACAACGCAACGCAGCTCATCTCAACAGAACGTTCCCCCTGCCGTCACGTACCGCTCATGTTGTTTCAGTTTCTTTGGTGCTTTCGTTCGTGTGTCTACTTGCTGGTTGCAACAAGATTCTAGATTGTGAGGATGTGAGAAGCCCGCTTTGTGTGAGAAGCGTGCGGGTGTGGTTTTCGATGGATTTCTTTCCCGCGCTTTTTTGTGTCCTAATCGGTCATTGCTACGTAGAATTTCTAGGGAGATGTACTTGTGGCTACGTGGCCCGAGTCCGGGCGGGCGTGCTTCGAAGAAATTCCGGGTCTCAATCGTGGAAATGAATGGCTCTCATCAGACACGTTTGAGAGAGAATCTGAGAAAAGGGAATCTTCGAGTGATCGACGGCAGGAGTTCAGAATGCATCAGAGA
>OLMU01000073.1:0-12774 GCA_900291995.1 Licmophora abbreviata | reverse complement strand
GGCCGAGAGCCTGTTTAACGATTGGGCCAATGCGGAGGCTGCCAAGTTCGAAAAGGTACGAAGAAAGAAGCTGGGGGCGCGACCAAGTCGCTGCTTGATAAAGTTCATGCGTCGCTCAATCTGTTTCATTATTGCAGGAGTACGTACCTAGCAAAGACAGCGAGGAAAAAGGAGGCGGGGCGACCACAGTGGTTGTCAGTCTCATCGTGGAGATCCAAGGCGACAGTACAAAGTAAGTATACATTCGAACACCAGAAGAAAAATCACAGACGAAGACTTACAACATGTTCTCAACCGTGTTTCTGCAGGTTTGACGGTGCGGGATTCAGCATGCTAGGTACTCAAGAGGTCCTTTCGGGCATTGCCAGTGATTGCATGGTCGAATATGGCGACTGCGTCAACGCTGTAGAAGTATTCTGGACTCCCAGCGAGCGCGACGAAGTCCTAACTAGTCGCGACGTCGTGTTGGACTTTCCCGAGCTGATTGACTTGTAACTAATTGCCGCTGCTAACTCCTATGTAACTCATGATAATAAAGACATACCTACTAATCTGTTCTCAAGCGCAAACCTTACCTTCAGTGATAGCCTTCGACCACGGTAAAGTGTCCTCCCTTCCGGAAGCGATGCAAGTAACTGAAGGCCTTCTTGTCAATCGGTGTTTGTGTGATTCCAACATCTTCCATGGTAAGAATCTTGTCGGACCCAACTTGCGCCTTGTACTCGTCCGCCGTCATGGCTGGCATATAGTCTTCGCTCCAGAGTTCCACCAGATCGGGTGTGATCAAGGGTTCTCCTTTGCTAATCTGCAAGAACCTGGAAACAGACGCCATGATGCTTTTTGGAACATCCGTGACCGTTGGGTTCTGTAGAGTAATGTCGTACACAAAGGCTGCAAGCTCAGCGTACGTGTAATCGCTCGGACCAAAGCAGTCGACCGTCTTGCCTTCAAACATCTCCGGCGCATCGATGATGCGTGCAATTGTCTTGGCAACATCGACAGCAAAGACGGGCTGTGTCAACGAATGTCCGCCGTCCACCAGTGGAACGATCGGGTACGAGAGGGCTGCATTGGCAAACCAATTCAAGAATTTGTCCTCTGGTCCAAACATTTGTGTCGGACGGACGATGGTCGCCCACGGGTAGGCATCCTTGACGGCTTGTTCCCCCGCAAACTTGGTGCGCGCCCACTCGGAAGCAGCATCAGGTGATGCTGCAGCCGACGAGACATGAATGAGATTGTCCACCTGCAGCTCGGTACAAATCTCGGCAATCGTCCTTGGAATATCCACATTGGCTTGCTCGAACGAAAAGTTCGTTTGGAGCTTGACGTAGGGGAATTTGTCCGTCTGCACCGGAGCAGTCGTTTCGAAATACTTGCCAATCATATTCACCACAACGTCGGCATCGGCGATAACTTCCTTCATGCTTTCCACATCTCGCGGCGAATAAAAGACAAATCTGGAGCGACCCAAGTCAAACATGGGTTTCAAGTGCCGCATCGAAAAGTCGTCCCCGCGGTTTCCAATGTAGGCGAGAGCGCCTTGAGTTCCTAGAGTATAGCAAGGTAGACAAGCACAAGCAATGAGTGCGAGACAGAGTACAAAAACGCCGTTCACGTGACAGACAATCCATTGTGACAAAAAAAGAGGACACGCACGCACCGAGCTCGCAGCAGACGTATCGTCCAAGAAATCCGCCAGCCCCAAAGACTGCAACTTTGACGCCCGCATTGGACGATCTTCCTCCAGGACCCGCTTCTCCATCACGTCGTGGCGTAATGCGAGGTAAATATGTTGAGAACAACGCACGACGAGCGACCGCCGTAGCAGCCGCGCGATGAAGGGCCGTCGCTGCCAACATGGTCGACACGAAAAAGTAGCAGCGGCAATGTTTCGTGGAGCTCGAGTGTCGATTCTGGACTGTGCATCACCGGGACGTTTTGGTTGATAAGTAGATTTCTACGATGACCATATATATATAGTACGATCCGTCCAATACGTCATAAATGACCTTTTGTGTAGAACATGTACTGCGTTTCACTTGCGCAATAGTTTCGAGCAGCAAAATTCATCCGCAAGACACAACTGAGCATCTCCAAAAAGCAAGGGAAGCAAGACTTGCTTTGTGTTGGTGATTTGGGAGCCTGTTTCTATAGAAGTCATGCTTCGTTGCGCTCTTGTTGCTCTTGTGAGCACTCTAGTGTCGGCGGCGACGCCGGATAATGTGTCTAGCCGCCTCATGGTCCATGTAAGTTGGAGGAATGCTTCGATACGATTCGCTGCACATCGCGCCGGAACTTTGCGTAGCACGCAGTATTGTTTCTACGTGAAGACTGCCAGTTTGGCTGAGAGCTTTCTGCACTTGAAAACAGGATGAGGATCCGATGTCTGGGAGACGAGCGACGAGTGCACCTCCATCCCGATTGGAGAGGTAGACATGCAACGAATGTGTCCTCGAAGTCGGGCAGTCTATTGCAAAGATTATCAATTGCTGCTGAGTTTCTTGGATTGCGGGAGAACATCTTGCTTTTTCGGTTCCGAATTCTGTCGCAGCATTGATGCACTCTAACTTGTTCTCTTCCCCTCTTTCGACCGTATCTCAGATTCCTCATAGCCTCTTTCGTGAGCAAGGATACGACCATCGGGAGGCTCTCTTTGGCGTTCCTCCATACGGTGGAAAGATTGCACAGAATGTCTACTACGCAGACAGCGATTTGTGTGACCCGAATGTCGATACCACCAAGGGATACCCCGAGCGAGAGAACAATGAGCCTTGGCCAAGTCCTTACATTCTCATGGTTGACCGTGGCGGATGTACCTTTGTCAAGAAGGTGCGATTGGCGCATCCATTGGGCTCGTGCGATTGTATGGTTGAGTCGTCTGTGTACAAACTTACACGTCGTGTCTCTCTCTACCTTTGGTCTCTTCCCACTTGTTAGGTTCGAAATGCGCAGCGTTCCGGCGCTGCTGGTGTGATTATTGCAGACACGACATGTCTTTGCACCGACAAGGACTGCATTGAAAAGTCAGGGGTCCCCACGTGCGAGACCTCCGAACCCATCATGGCGGACGACGGATCCGGCTCCGACATTTCCATTCCGTCCTTCCTCATGTTCAAGCGGGACGCTGATAGCATCAAGGATGAGGTCAAACAAAACCACCCTGTACAGATGGAAATGGCATGGTCGCTCCCCTCCCCCGATGACCGCGTCGAGTACGATCTCTGGACAGTTCCCACCGATGTCGTCAGCCGCGACTTTCTCAACAAGTTCAAGGACGTCGCCGTCGCTCTCGGAGACCACTCATACTTCACCCCCCACCAATACATCTACGATGGAATCCGCTCTCACTGTCAGGGAAATGACGGAGAGAACATGTGCTACAACCTCTGTACAAACAACGGCCGATACTGTGCCACGGACCCCGACAACGACCTGGAAAAGGGTATCTCCGGCGCCGACGTTGTCAAGGAGAGTCTACGTCGGATCTGTATCTGGAAGCACTACGGTGAAACCGACGGAATTGGTGAAGTTTGGTGGAACTACGTCAAAGAGTTCATGGCACGCTGCAATAACCCTGACTATTTCATGAACGAGGATTGCGTCCGAGATGCGTACAAGAACGCCAAGGTCGACGGTGGTCAGATTGATTTGTGCATGAAGGACAGTGGCGGTCTAACTGCCGACGCCCCAAATGCATTTTTGGATCTCGAGATTGGAAACCAAATTGAACGCGGTGTCGTCGTCCTCCCCACAGCCTTTGTCAACACGGCCGCGATCCGTGGAGCTCTTACCACTTCGAATGTCTTTTCCGCCATTTGCGCAGGATACGCTGAAGGCACTGTCCCTGATATTTGCGAAAAATGCGCCAGATGCGACAAGCCCGAGGAGTGTATCTCAAGCGGAGGAAGCTGCGCCATGTCGGGCGGAAGCAGCGCCGGTGTGTCGACTCATACCTTTGCCGGCAGTATGCTGTTCATTATTGCCCTGTTTGGTGGCCTCGGCGCGTGGCATTACAAAAAGACACGGGAAGATATGCGCGACCAGGTGCGTGGTATCTTGGCAGAGTACATGCCGCTGGAAGACCAGGAGGAACACGGTGCTGGACCGATGGACTTTGCACGCAAAGGCGGAACGGCGAGTCTTTTGAGTTAGGGAGAGGTGTATGATAATATTTCAAGTAGATCCTCATGACGTACATACAAATACAGATCGAAGCCATCAATGGTTGCTAGACTCATAGCTGCAGCTCTATGGACTGTTAGACTTCGTAGTGATACCGGCCTGGAAGTCATGTGATAGCTGTCATGATGGCAGTCCACAATTTGTTGCCATCGATATAGGTGTCTGTCTGTCGGCAGTCCTAGTCTCTTGAGCAGTACTGAGTCTCTACATACGACAAGTGGGTACAAACTTGCGCAGAATTCGCGATCAAGTCATGGACAGAGCAAACAAAGCACGCACAGATCCTAGTCGCTGTGTCGATCTGTCCGATCGCGACCCTTTTGAGAGAAACCATGTCGTCCTTTCGCAGTCTGTCACTGGCAGCCCTTGCCTTGATGACATCAGGTGTCCACGGTGGAGGCGTGTCGAGCAAACTTCAAGTGCATGTACGTTCAAAACAGTGCTTGCAAGAAGATTCCGAGCAGGCGCGTTGGGAGCATCCTCAGTCACATTCCCGTACAAGCTGCGTACACTTTGTACTGCAGGTCAATGACCGCATTCGGAAGTTCGTCGCGACAACAAGGGATCGAATGCACTGCCGAGTGTTGCGAATTGGTCGATTGTCTCATCGTTCCTTGTCTCTCTTTCATACCCTCCTCCTCTTGGCTCCCTAGATCCCAAAGACCCTGACCAAGGCGGGCGGATACGAGCATCGTGAAGCACTTTTCGGAGTCCCACCCTACGGCGCCTCACTGCAACAGAACGTGTACTACGCCGACAGCGATCTCTGCGACCCCAGCGTCGATACTCATGGCGGCTATCCCATTCGACCCAAGGATAAGCACGGAAAGATGGCACCATGGCCGGCGCCTTACATTCTCATGGTCGATCGCGGCGGATGTACCTTTGTGAGCAAAGTCCGGAATGCGCAGAGATCGGGTGCGGCGGGAGTCATCATTGCCGACAATACATGTCTCTGTTCGGCGGGAGACGAGTGCCATTCGGACCGTGGGGCTGATTGTGAAACGCGAGAGCCCATCATGGCGGACGACGGGTCGGGATCTGATATCTCCATTCCATCTTTTCTCATGTTCAAGGAGGACGCCGACCCAGTCAAGGCCGAGCTCATGGCGAATCACATGGTGCGGATGGAAATGGCATGGTCTCTTCCGAACCCAGACGATCGTGTCGAGTACGAGCTGTGGACTACGCCGACAGATGTCGTGTCGCGAGACTTTTTGACTACCTTCAAAGAGGCGGCGGTGGCGCTTGACAAGCATGCGTACTTTACGCCTCACAACTACATTTACGACGGTGTCAAGTCGGGGTGTCAGGGTCCGGATGGAGAGAACCAGTGCTACAATCTCTGTACTAACAATGGTCGCTACTGCGCTACCGATCCCGACAACGACCTCGACCGTGGTGTGTCTGGCGCCGATGTCGTCAAGGAGAGTCTTCGTCAAACTTGCATCTGGAACTTGTACGGAAAAGACAACGGAATCGGACAGCAGTGGTGGGAGTATGTGGAGGAGTTTATGGGTCGCTGCGGAGAGACGTACTTCAATAACGAAGACTGCGTAAAGGACGCCATGGAACATGCCGGGGTCGACGGCGATAAAATTCAGAGCTGCATGAGCGATTCGGGAGGCCTCGACAAGGACTCGACAAATATCGTGCTTGAAGAATCGCTTGCCGCCAGAGAAGCCACTGGTGTGGTTATTCTTCCCGCCATGTATGTAAATACGGCAGCTTTGCGAGGAGAACTCGAGTACGAAACCATGTTCAAGGCCATCTGTGCCGGATATCGTAGCGGATCGGAACCGACCGTTTGCAAGCGATGCTCGACGTGCCAGGATATGCGCGGCTGCGTTTCTGCTGGCCATTGCTCAGGCGCTTCAGGAGTTTCGCTGCCCTTGTATGCAGGTTCTCTCTTGGCTGTCATTATTGTGTTTGGTTGCGTTGGCTTGATACAGTACCAAAGGTCGCAGAGACAAATGCGATCGCAAGTGCGAGGCATTCTCGCCGAGTACATGCCGCTCGACGAGAACAACAAGGCCGAATCGATTGGAATTTCCGAAGAGGATGGCGAATTCACGTAGACGAAGCCATGCCGCCTCGCTGAGGTTTGTTTTGTCGTCGCGTTCAGAAGCTTGAGAAGAGAAACATTAGTGTCCGACTCCTGTGGATAATTACCGGTTCACAAAAGTTGTATCTCAATTCATAGTAGCACAAGTCCCTAGTGCGTCGTCCTCTAGAAGGAGCTCACTCGAAAAACGATGTTCGAAAGAAGGAGTCTCTCTCGCGGAGAAGGTCGTGTCCGGTACTGATATCACTCCACATCGTGAAAAGGTCGAGCGAGAAGTGTGATGTGAATGAAATCGTATCGATCGGATGTTGTGCCCGTCAGTGCGTCGCCATGTGACCCACAGCACGATCGAAAAATCAGAAGTCATCACTCGACGACCGACGACGACATTCAACATCTCGGCGGAGCTGCGCTGTCGTTTGGTTTGTGCATCGCTATACAATACACCATCACTGGCCTTCGCGTAAAGTCTAGGATCTATCAGAAAGAAAGAATGTTCACAAATCAGGAGGCAGAAGTGTCTTTGAATGCGCCATGCAAGACGATCGAGACAGTCCGAGCCGACAGGTCCGAAGCCAGATTCGTCGTCGGCTCCTGTTCGATTCGTGAAACAAACCATCTAACAGTAGTGCGATTCCATTCCGAAATGAATGAATTGGGTATCGACGGTAGTTTGGAGCATCCGACGGGGCCTGTGGGGTGTTTGTGTTCTTGCCCTTCCGACAAGTCATTGGTTCTGACGAGTGCCGAGGCAAGCCATCAAGCCACTCTTTGGCGGGTACCCTCTACCATCATCGACTGTACCGACGAGCTGGACTACAATCAGGATGCCGACGATCGTCATAGCAATGGATTGAAAAGTGGGCCGTTAGAAGAAGTCATGAGTTTGGAGCATGAACCCGAGTCACAGCTTGTCGATATGGTGTGGAGGGACGCAGGTTTTCTGGCCGACGAGGAAGCGACTGCAGGCGGACAGCTTGTGACTCTTGACATTGCCGGACTTATTAAGCTATGGGACGTTTCTAATGACACTGCAAAGCCGGTGAGGTCCGAAACGCTTTCGATTGAGAGCCAGCTGACACATCCACGGGTTGCATGGGATCCTCACCACGCTCACGAAGTTAGTGTCACGGTTGGTTCCACAGTGCGAGTACTGGACTGGCGAGTTGACACATCTGTTCCTTCGGGGACCGTCTCTTCTTTCAAGGCACATCGATATGGCATAACTGACTTGGACTACAATCCAAACAAGCCCTATGTCTTGGCCACCGCTGGGCAAGATGGATTGGTCAAGTTTTGGGATATGCGATCGGCAAAGAGCCCTTTGTTGGTAACACGCGGTGGCCATAGTCATTACGTCACCAATGTGAACTACAACCCGTTCCATGATCAGCTGGTAGTATCGACTGGGACCGATTCGGTAGTCAATCTGTGGCGCGTCTCGACCATTTCGTCGTCGCCGCTCTTGACGTTGGAAGGTGATGCGGACGATAAGTCGGAAACCTCGGCGCCGAACGTTCGAGTGGCTCGGTACGAACATGCAGATTCAGTCTACGGAATGGCATGGGGATCTGCGGACGCATGGGTGTATGCCACCGTTGGATATGATGGGAAGGTGGCGCTCAATCATGTTCCGAGCAAAGAGAAGTACAAAATTCTCTTGTAGATGCTGGCATGTAATACGAGGTAGTTGCGTATTGGTAGCATACAAAGTTACAACGAGTATGTTGTAAGTTTAGCTTGAGACTGCGCAGGTCAGTACTACACTTGTTTACATTGACTAGATGCTAGATTTGGTGCTACATCTCATCATTTGCAAATTGCAGGCATCATATTGTCGTCTTGCGCCTGGGTTGCGAGGTCGACGGCTCGAAAAAGCATAGTGCTCGAATGCATAAAAGGGTCGTCGCATGATGACGTGTCGTATGGTCATCGCAAATTTCCCCGAGACATTCGCAAAAACTCAACGCTTTTCTGTGTCTTCCAAACCCGACAGTCACACAACCGCGAACCAAGACGCAAAAAGAGGCACAGTCCCGCGATCTGTTGCCTGTCGCTGGGCCGTATACGAGATTGCGGGTGGGCGAATGTGCTTTCTGTTGGAAGGTGACTGAGAAGAGACGAACAACATACTTTGAAGCAGACGCATCAGTCATGATGAAATCATCCGCACGGTCCAAGCCTACCATGGTGAATGACCCGTCGGTGGCTTCCGCGACTGCCCTCTCGTTGGAAAGCAGTCTGAAGCAGCTTCCGATGATGCATTCAAACTCCGCTCAGAATGCTGATGATCGACGACGGCACTGGGGATCAGCTTCCTTTGCCCAGCAGAGCAAGAGCGTGCGACATTCGGGTACCAAGAGTCTAGGAGGTGGGGGCCGTCCGTCGGGTCTTACCCGGAGCTCCAGCGAAAGGCAGCAGAGCTTCCAGGAGCACGATGACTCCGCCGATACGATGGATGAATACAGTCTAGGCGATGACTCAAGTATCGGATACGAATCAATTTTCAGTAATCCTGCGACTAGCCTGCTAGGCAAGATGACACCATCGGAAGACGACCCAGACGTGAGCGGCCTTGGCGAGAGCTTCAGTGAATTCGACTCGTCCGTTCGTACGCGTGACACGTATTTTTCTTCCCTCACGACCGTGTCGGAGCCCGTCAGGGCGGGTGGACCGACATCAAAACGACGTAAGAGCAAGTTGGAGAAGATCAAGGAGCTTCAAGAATCCAACAAGAAGCTACATGCTTCGACGCGACAGTTACAAATCGAGGTGGACGCGAAAGACAATCGCATCCAGGCACTCGAGATAGCAGAAGCTCGAAATCAATACCCAGAAGATGACAAACATGTCGAGGCGTTGTTGAAGCTAACTGCTGCGACGAAGAAGCAGCAGGAAACACTCGCGGCAAAACAAGCCAAGTACGAAAAGGCGAAACAACATCTGGAGAGGGCCCACAAAGAAGTGAAGCGACTCAGGCGGCAATGTGCGAGCCATGAGACCGAGATCGCAAATTTGAAGGAGGATAATGTTGCCAATCTAGCAGAAATCGCGGGTTTGAAGAAGGAACTCTCTCACTCGCTACAGCAGATTGACAGTCTGAACGAGATGTACGAAGCGGATAGAGCCAAGATACTGTTGTTGTCTAAGGAGTTGGCTGATGTGAAAAGTACTGGGCTCGTATCGCATCGTGAGTCCAATACAGAAACGGAAGTGTTTCAGCAAGAGTTGGGCCGAAAGAATGACGAGCTCGAGATGCAACGAACGAAGATGGCGAGTGCGGCGGAACGTATCCAAGTGCTCGAAAGGGACCTTGACGCAGCAAAAGCATGTGCCGCGGATTTTGGAGTGGAGAGGGATCGCAGCTTAGAGCTCCTAGAGAAAGCAACTGAAAAGCTGAAAAGCGATCTTGACGAGAAGGCAACCATAGTGGAAGAGGCGCAGAAGGACAGAGTGACCCTGCAAGAGCTCGAAACGAGTCAGTCAAGGCTCCGAATCTCTCTTGACGAGGCACGACAAGAACTGGAACTCATGAAGGAAGAGAAACAGTCGACGCTGCTGTCAGCTGAAGAGCACACGATTGCGCTGCGAGAGTTAATTGAAGAGAAGGAAAGGCTCCTTCTCAATCTGGCGACGATGAGCGAAGAGCTAGCGACAGCTAGAGCCACGACCGAGAGAATGTCGGAGGAACACGCCGCCCAGAGAATGGAAATGAAGGGCGAGCTTGGATCTCTAAAAGAAGACATGGTAGAGCTCCAGGGTGCACTTCGAGAAGCCAACGAACGTAATCGCGACCTCAACGAATTGCACGGATCGAGTAGCAATGGTGACCACAAGCTGGACAAAGAAGCCGAGATCTCCAACTTAAGACTTGAGGCTGATGAGTTGAACCGTGCTATTCATGGTATGTTGGAGGGAAACTCTGACCACAGGCGAGAGGCCGACGTGCTACGCCAGCGAAAGGCGAATGCAGAAACACGAATCGGAGAACTTCTCAGAAATCGCGACACGGGGTCTTCGCCTACCTCGCCCTCGGATGATTTTACTGACTTGCGTCGATTGAACGCGGAACTGGAGCAGTGTATCAGGTCGGCCCGCGAAGAACGAGATGAATGGAAGGCAGTCGCGGACGAAGCTGAAGCCCGAGCTGCGCTGTCGTCCGCTGAGAGCACTCGACTGAACGAACAATTGGAGGATGAGGCCAAGGATATGCGCCGAGTAAATGAAGAAATGGAATCAGAGATCCAGCTTCTTCTTGAAGAACGCGAAAACTTGAAGAAATCGTCGAAGAAAATCGAAATGCAAGTCTCCGAAGTCCAGAGTGCCCTCTCATTGGCGGAGAAGGCGAATGCCGACGGCAGACGAGCAGAAGAAGACGCACAGAGTCTACGGGCGGCGAGAGACGATCTGATTATCGAAGTTGAACGCCTAACGAAGGAGCGTGACTCGTGGAAGCAAGCCGCAGAAAGAAGCAGCACCTGCTCCATTGACGCCTTGGACGATTCACCGCGTGCGGACTCGCTCCATTCGAGCGACAATGGGCTTGGCTCGCAGGCTGACTCGCAAGGAAAGCAAGCCCTCTTTCTCCAGGAAGTTGCCGCGCAAAAGAAGAGACGTGACAGCGAACATAAAGCGAGGAGGGGTGGCTTGCTTAGCAGGATGGGAGCTTCCATGTCACAGCTTCCAAATTATAGGGGCAGTGCAAGTAATTTTGGTGACAGCGATGGTGAGTTTTCCGACGTGGTCGGTAAAGATGCGACGATTGAGCAATTGGAGCGAGAGAACGAAGGGAACGAGGAGACAATTGCACAGCTCCGTAGCGAGATCGTACGTTTGAATTCCTCTTTTAAAGAGGATGTCTACCTCAAGAAGAAAAAGATCGAGGCGTTAGAACACGAGAATTCTGCCTACGTGGTGAAGGTAGCGGCCTTGGAGGCACAATTCGGGAAGGCAAACTATGGCTCGGAACATTCTGGAGAGTAGTGATGGTGATTCCGCCTCACATGGAATATTCCAACATGGTTTGGGGCTAACTTCTAATTTCAGTACAAAGTTTTTATAGTCAATCCCCATACTTCTCTTCATAGGACAACTGTTCACAAGAAATACTCACGTTACTACAGCATCACGTCATAGCGCCACATTCTACATCAAAACCAGCACCGCCTATTGAGCCCATGAGCATGTATTCGGGCTCGTTTGCATTATCAACTCATAGCTGTGAAACCGACACTGGTCTGACTCCCTTCCATAGTAAAGGACCCAATCTCCTTCTCAAATGAGTCTGCCGTCTTCACTGAAACCTCGAAATGGGAAAGATCGTCTTGTCGGGAACTATCGTCGAAGTCGTCATCCAGTGAACCCGCCTGACTGATCTTAGCATTGCACTCCGCCAACTCTTGAACAATCAATTCCAACTTTGCGTTCTTTCGTCGGAGCATTGCACATTCGGTCTGGCATTCACGAAGCTCAGGCGAGATACTGCGATCGACCATACGTTGGCGACGTTCTTGATCTTCATTCGTTGATTTCCTTGCATACTCTAGCTCGCCCTGGAGCTGCAATATTCTTGTGCTCTTGGTATCAAGCATTTTCCGCATTTTCTCGAGCTCCGGGATCTTGTTGCACGGATTGCACTCCACATTCCCGAGGGTGGATATGGGGCTAAGTAGGTGAGCATCCTTCACTTGTGATGTGAGCCTCGATATGCGTGATCTATCGCTCGATCGCTGTTTCTTGAGTTCGTCGACCGCATCCAGCGCGTCGCTTAAGTCCCGCTGCAGTCCCTCGATTTCGATACTGTGCGCTTTGATAATCTTTTCCAATTGCACGAGCTTGGTCCGCTCGTCTTTTCGTTTTGACTTGAGGATGCGAATTTTTCGGTTCAACTTGTCTGTGTCTTCTTCGCTCTGTGCTCCACTATCCTCATTGCGACATTGTGTTATGTGTCGTTCTAAATCTTCTATCCGCTTCTTGAGACGTCTGTTCTCGCGTCCAAGCGTTTCATCCATTAATCCTCTATCCGCGTCAATGGAGACACTAGATTGAGCCTCTATCGCAAGCTCGCTTGAGTCGTGTTCCATCGAAGAGAAGGAAGACGTAGACGCCACTGTCGGAGTTCTTTCGGAGAAGCGAAACTTACCACATTTTAAGTTTCTAATGTCAGAGGAGCTCGGGGACTTCTTGGACGCGACTGGAGATACAAAGGGCAGACTCGTAGATCGACCTCCCGATTTCAAGCTCCGAGCAAAGCCGAGAATAGACCGACGCTGGCTGGGTCGTGGTTCATCCTTTTCTCTTTCCATGTCTTCGAATTCTCTCAGGACTTGCCCGTAACGCTCCAGCTCGCCAACATCGTCATCGTCCTCCACTTTTTCAGGCATCGATCTGCTCTTGTTCATGGCGTTCGAGTTGTTGCGACAATCATGGAATAGAGTCCATCCATGCCAACCTGAGGTGATGTACAAAGACTCGTGATCAACTCGCCAGCGTCTCAATTATATGTCGCACCGGGAAGGAATACA
>OLMU01000063.1:0-31279 GCA_900291995.1 Licmophora abbreviata | reverse complement strand
AGTCCACCAATCGCTTTCTCAAATCTCGTACCTCCATCGAGCCTGTATTTTCGAAACATCTCAGCATGCATACATGCGGGCTGATTGTGCTAGAAGAACCACATCATTATGGCGAGCGCACTGATCTTCTCATGGCGATACCGGTAGAGCCAAACCAAAGTCCTTGGGCGCGCCGATGAATGAATGGAAGCCGGACGCATCATGATCATCTTTCCACGTGGAAGTTTATGGTGGCATCTATATATTTACGAGCTCGAGGGATCAATCAATTGGAGCTCGCACCAATTTCAAATTGGTACAAAATGTGTGTAGAGACTACGGTGGTATTGAACATGTAGAACGCTACATCCAACCACATCTTGTGTCCTGTCCATCAACGCGTGCGAGATTGAAGATGAGATGTGATGGACCTCGCACCACATCGCCGTCGCCGTGAACCTTGATCATTCATTGCATTGCTTTGCATACATCGCCGTTGTACACGCCGCTGCTAGTATTGCGGTTTTTGAAGTCTCGTGTGGAGTCGGAAGAGAAGCCTGTGAGGGAGAAACTACCAAAGAAATGAAGAACTGGGCAGATATTTCGTCGGACGAAGAATCAGACGAGGGCTACCATCCAGCCAAGGCTAACCAGGGCGCAGCCGTGCATCCCGAAGATACTCCTAATGATGAGCTGGGCGAGGAAGAGGATGCCTCCATAGACGCCCCTCCCCCCAAGGAGTACGCTTATCCCACTGATCCACCCTTTACCGCCTATGTCGGTAACTTGCCGTTCTGCATTGCCGATAGCAACGAGCTCTCGGAGGCAATCACCGATCTTGTCCGTGATCGATTGCAGCAAGATATTCGCATCGTCGGGTCCCGTATCGCTTGGGATCGTCAGCAGAACAAGTCCAGGGGCTTTGGATACGTCGAATTCGAAACTGTGGATGATGTAAGTTTGCTGATCAATAAGTCGTCGTATCGAACGATAGTGTAGGCGTGGAACACTGACTTGTCTCCCTCTCTCTCGTTTACCCTGCTTTATCAGTTGAAACTACTCATGTCACTTAACGATGGTCGATCCTCTCTTTCGGGTCGTACTATCAAGCTGGATGTCGCTCCACCACCCCGGGGATCTCACGGCAATCGCCATCAGCACTCGAGGGGCGGCGGCGCAAGCCGGGGAGAAGTGGACGGATCGCAGTTTCGTGGAGGACGTCACTCTCGCCAACCAGGCGGCAGCATGCAACGCCAGTCAAGCACCACGTCAGAAAGCTCCGAGGGACGAAAAACGCGGACCAGCCTCAAGCTGGCGCCTCGCTCGAAAGCTCGTGAAGCTGGCGAGACCGATGCGAACGATTCGTCGAGCAAGAGTAGCATATTTGGCGGAGGCAAAGCGCGACAGGGTGCGTGGGATCAGCGGCGCCCGTCGGACGGTGGGCGCGGACGTGGTGATGGAGAACGACGGCCGTCGGATGGTGGTCGCAGTGGAAGAGGAGGTGGACGTGGACGTGGCAGAGCGGAAGGTCGCGGTCGGCGTCAGTCGTCTGGTCGCGACAGCTCTCGTGGGAGCAAGGGAAAGGAAGATGCTCCCGCAAAGCCGGTGGAAGAGAAACCAGCTACCAAGACAATTCCTACGCACGTGATTCAAGAGGTAAGCCCTTCTCGTGTGACTGCGTACTTACAAATACTGTCTACCAGGTGCTTCTGTCGTGCTCATCTCGCCTTGCTGCCCTGTCACTGGTTTCAGAGCGACTCTGGTACCAAGACCTCGACAAAGAAAGTCACGAACAAATTCGCAGCCTTGCTAACGGAGGATTCGGATTCGGAGTAAGGGGGTATCTTAGATAATTTGAGACGTCACCATGGTTTAGTCACAACATGAAGTTCCTACTTGCTAGCTTTGTCCGATTGCATCCGGCTCAAAACGTCTACAGTCGCGAGGTCCGTTAACTTCGACCCATCATTGACTGTCTTTGACCTCTTGCACCCATGCCGAGACGAGAAGTCCTCCCCCAAGGCAACACTGCGCCACAGAAAGATGCCGTTTGGACCGGCTGCGTCCCTAGAACGCTTTGCTCCCGCGGCGACCGTTTCCGAATCGTAAGCAGCCGCGGGAACAAGCGAACTCACCTGAGAACGCGCCCCTTGTTCCCTACTTGCGGCGTCCTCAAGAAACTTTCTGTCGCGCTCCAGATTGGCCTTTGCTTCGGCCCACTCTTCTTTCTTCGTCTTGTTTTCGTTCTCGTCGACGTCAGAGGAGCCCTTGCCGCCTTTCATCGTGCCTCTGCACTTGTCGGCCCCGCACCGGCAAAGAAACTTGTCCCCGTCACTGGTGTCAAACTGATAGTCGTAGCTAAGAAACTCTCCAGGAGCAAGGTCGGCGAGGCTAAAAATCCCAATTCGCATTCCCCCGCCGACCTTCATACGCGTCAAGCGACAGTTCGGGTCACATGAGTGGTTGATGAAGCGACTAAGGTTGGCTTCGTGGCGCGCGTCAATGTACCACCCCGTGTCGAGCTGCATTACGTAGAAGTTCGGATCGTTGGGGTGCTCGCGCGACCATGTTTCTAATCGCTCTTTCTTTGTCTTCTCGTCAATTATTTCTCCCACGTACTCTTGTACCAAGCCTCCCTTCTTGACACCGCCGATCGTGACAAGACCCCAACCTTTGCCTTTCTCGCGCATAGGTTTGCACTTCGATGCTGCACGCTGGCTCAGTTGACGATTCCCACAGGACGGCCCCAAGTCACAGTTCCAATGAGGATTCTTCTCGCCGTTCGACTTAGTCTTGTCGCCGATGCATTCCATCATGACCATGCGATTCAGACAGTCGTCACCACAGGATGTACGCCCCTTCGTCTTGCAGTCGCAGGAATCTTTCGTCGGTGGGATCGGCTTTGGTTTGTTCGATGGATCATGACGCAATGAATGAACATGACGATACGAAGGTGGTTTGGAATGGACTTCTTGCTTCAAGTCGCAAGGTAGACAAAATGACGTCGCTCCCAACGGACGATACTTGTGTTCAACGAGGATCTCCTCGGCATGAACGAGAAAAAGTTCCTCCGACTCGGGGAGACAATCGCTGCTGACACACGGGAAAAAGGGATTCATGTTTTCCAAGTCAGTTGTCTTGGGCTGGCGCCCATTCCACGAATCCCTCTGCTTCTTGATCTTGGCGACCTTGTCTTCGAAGTGTGCTTCTACTTCCCCCTGAAGCGACGATTCCAAGTCGAGATCCGGCAGCTTATGGTTGGCGGAGTGTTCATGACAGAGAAGAGCCAACTCATGGAATCGAGCAGCTGGAGGGATACATGATACGTGATATGCAATGGGACAATGTAGACATCGCTGTTGCCGTAAATCACAAGACAGCGGTTGTTAGATCGAGCATCAGGCCATGATTCATCGCATGAAGCCCCAGCCGTACTTACATATAGCTGCGATTCTGTTTTTGGCAGAAAACAATTGTTGCGCTGCTTTTTCCGACCACGTTTTTTTTTCTTCGACGATACCTTCTCTTCCTCTGCCGCTTCTTCGTCATCCGGGATGTAGTCCTCATTGCACGTCCAGCAAGCATGTGCTGGACACGTGAACACTGGAGCGCGATTGGCAGGAACATGGTCGCAGGATGGATCCGGCAAGTCGATCTCAACGTTCTGCATGCTGAGGCAAGACTCATGAAAGAAGAGCCCGCAGTCCTTCTTGCTACAGACAAAGACGTCGACGTCATCTTCCCCGTACTCTTGACAGATAGCGCACTGGTGACGGCCGTTCTCACAATCGTCGCAGATCCATTTTTCATTAGCATTGGGTAGCCGAGCAAGATCCGCACAAGGATAGTGAAAGGGACGATTGCACTTTCCTTCGCAGAGCAATAGATCGGCATCCTTGTCAGAAATATGTTCAGCTTCTAGGCAGACACAGCATATCCAGGAAAAATCAACTTTGGTCTCTTTTGGCGCCCGCTTTGTAGTTTTCGGTTTCTTAAGTTCGGGTTCGCTTGTATCGTTCTTCTTCTTTAACGTCTGCCGTAAACGCAGTTTCTCCGTATCGTCGACACTATTGGAGGCAGCAGTGTTGGCTGTGGCTTTTGTCATTGTTGTCAACATGGTTGAGCTGCCATTGTCGTCTACCTCGCACTTCTTCTCTTCTTGAGGAGAATCCAAGGACGCTTCGTTGGGCGTCATCTCGCCCGACGCATTCATCTCAATCAAGCGGACTCTAGGGATATGCGGATTATAGCTGACTAGTCAAACGTAGCATCGACAAAGCAAGTCAATTTTTGTCGCGACGCGATCAAATTGAAACTCCTCTCACATCGCGCCGATTTTTTTTGCGGGAAGGGCAAACCGCGCGTCTCGACTCGACTGCTCTCACTCACTCTTTGGAAGAAACCTCCTTTCTATTTACAGGGGACCACAGGTACAATTTTTTCGTTCACTATCTACGTGAACCGACCGGGGAGACCATGGCATACCGATAGATTAGTTGATTTACCAGTCATTGGAGCATTACACCGATCTACGAAGTTTGTCGATTGTATTAGTCTGAAGACACTAGATTCCAAGAACGTGATGTCGGTGAAGCTGTCCACCGCATCATGACATTTACAAAGGACACATCGCAGTTGACAGAACAGTGACGGGACTTCCTACAGCGTATTTCCATCGGCAACATCACTAAATAAACTTCACCCCGTCGGCGCTTGTCATACTTCTTGTGTTTTTGCGAACTATACGACAGGAATACCCTACTGAGTCGCCCCCTGTCCTCGTGACATCAAGTTTACATTCCCAAGGTTAGTCTCGACTATACTACGCCTCCCCCATTCCCCGACCTGGCTTTTCTGGCTTGTCACCACGAACCGCTTCACGATACTTGGACAGGTACAGTTTGAGGGGCTCTACATACTTGTCGAATCCCAAGGTCGACATGGCCCAGAGCAAGTCGTCTCCGTTGATCGTTTTGCGTTTTTCCTGAAGACACTTGTCACTGGCTTCCGACGTGATGAACGAAATGAACTCACTCACGCACTCTTGGACAGTCTCTTTCGAGTCCTTGGCAATTTTTGCGTTTTCCGGCAATGTGTTTTTCATTATGCGAGCGATGTTGGCAATGGGCAAGTAACGGTCCTGTAAAGAAATATAGATAGAGGGGACGGTTCGGAAGACAGCGTGAGCCAGTGTCAACTTGGCAGTCCTCATATCTGCCAAGCATAGTCTACCAAATTTCCCGTCTACGCTGTCAGCTAGCGACAGTTCAGTACAAAGGATACTTACCTGCTCACGGATCTCTTCGTAATCATCACCAGGAGGGATCTTGGAGTCGGCAATGGCGGCAGCGGCATCAGGAAAGGGCGGCGGTGTCGACATGATGGCAATTTGTTTTGTTTCTAATCTCGATTGATTTCAGGATGCGCTTTTTGAACGGTCTATCTCAATTCAACAAAGAAAAGAATAAACGCTCAGTAGAACACGGGTCGAATAAAGTAGACTCGGTATCGAAGTGCTGAGGCGCTGTGTTGATGTGGGTGTCGGCGATAGAACAGTGGATCGAACGCGGTGTATTCACGTCGCTCGCTCGCGCGGTGTGCCGTCGCCAGGAGCACACGACGCCACATCGAACTTTGAACTTTGGCATTTCCAGAGACGGATGGTTGTCAGGAATGGGTTATGATACATATGAGTCGTTTGAGTCGCTTTTCTTCTGCATTGACTATTAATCCAGAGATGAAGGTCAAATAAAATTCAAATCGATGGAACGAGTCAAAGTCAACCGCGAAGCGTCTTCAATCTTCTCTCTCTTGATCGAGCGGGAAAGACGAACAGAAAAGGTATCCGAAGGTAGAGCGGTCGCTGCAGTTTGACTTTTCTCCTCCGTGACGCTATCTATCGCATTCTTGGCGCTCTCAGCAAGTGCAGGACAAGTGGCACCTTCGATCTTGGTCTCAAACACGCTCCCGCCGATCGATTCTTGCATGTTGACGGCTTGACATCGGAGTACCACGGACCACATTCAACATACCATTCATCGCATCAGAAGCTACAATCGAAAAGCCCCAGATATAATAAGTGCATCTCTCTCCATAATGAGTCACTCACGACGCCGCATGGGAGGCTTCCTCTTAGCGTTTCGCCTCTTTTTCTTCCTAACACGTGTGTCTGGGCAGCCGACGGAACGCGAAATTCTGGAGCTTCTCTTTGCCACATGCGACGGTCCATCGTGGGAAGACCAGCGCGATTGGCTCAACGAAGAAAGTGTATGTACATGGGAAGGAATTCGATGCCACGACGACGACGCTTCCGTACGAACGGTCGAATTGCGAAGCAACAACTTGGACTGTCTGTTGCCACTTGAAGTGTTCTATATTCCGTCCTTGGTGGTACTTGATTTGTCTGGAAACGAGAAAGTCAGCGTCGACCTCTCGATGTTGGACTTGACACTGACAGCTCCTCTTGAGCGCTTGTATCTCTCCGACTGCGACGTGACTTCATTGGAAGGAATCGATACTGCCTTCTCTGGATCGCTCCGGTCCTTGGGCGTGTCCGGCGCATCCATCACTGGACCCTTTCCGACCGAGGCACTAACGCTAACACGCCTGCGGCAGCTGGATTTGTCATACAACCTTATCAGCGGAGAGATTCCAGCCACCATCAGTGCTCTTTCGAATTTAAAGGCACTCGTACTGTCGCAAAACATGCTAAGTGGTCCTATACCGGCGTCGCTTGGATCTCTCGTGAAGTTGAATCTCTTGTCGCTGAGCTTCAACCAACTCAGCGGCGCTTTACCGACCGCAATTGGGACGCTCCCATCTCTCCATTCCCTCTCCCTGAACAATCAGCAACTTTCAGGAAATCTATTGGAGTTTGCAACTTCGCCGGTACTGCTCTATCTGAATCTGGCCCACAATCAATTCTCCGGAGCGATTCCAGACAACTTTCTCACTTCCGTCGACAGCACTTTCTCACCGGTCATGGTTGTGGAGCTCAATGACAACACGTTGAGTGGCGCAGTGCCGGTGGCCTTGACACGCTTTGACGCCATTCGCATTTTCCTTCAAAACAACTTCATCGACAGTGTCCCTCCTGAGTTGTGCGGCCAGAGCGGATGGTTCCTTGGAGAGGTGGGCCAGTTTGGTTGCGACGCCATTCTCTGTCCTCCCGGAACATTTGGACAGTTTGGTCGACAGATTAGCTCAGAGTACGCTTGTAATTTATGTCCCAACTCCACGCAAACGTACTTTGGCGGCACAAGTTGCGAAACTACTGGTTTGTTGTCCGGCGTTTTTGACAACCGAACCGAAACGTCTACAACTCTCGCCGTTATTCTTCCTTCAACATTCAAGTGGACACCCCGGGGACGACCCGATCCATCCAGCTCGGGCGTACTCTCGGCTGCCGAATATGAGCACGACGGCCTCGTCTACGATCCCCGCGAAGATGAGCTCAGCCGAGGTGGGCATAGCCCATTGCAGATGGTGAGTCATGCATTGCAACTCCTCCCACTCACCTTGGCGATGAGTATTGCTACACTGGCGGCGTTGGTGTTGTCCTGAGGGAAGGGAGACGACGACTGCTCGCTCCTATCGCCGAGCGCTTTTCGTGGCGCAAGTGGCTGTGCTTATAGTATAGACGAATGATAATCTGTAAACTCTATAAAAAAGAACTGACGAAATGATAAGCATGTGGCGTACCGGAGATGGTGATTCTTCGCTAGCGAATACTGTTAGCTGCTACTCGGAGCCTCCCGTTACGGTTCGCTCCAGTTAGTTGATGGAGACATCGCTCATGCCTGCTATGGCGACAACAGCCCTCTGACTGACGGAGAGTAAGTCATACAAGCTACGTGGATGACCATTGTTGTCTCAATACTGGGCGATCACTTTGTACTAGTATGGTGTCTATAAAGTCGTACGAGGGTGGAAATCCAATGCGTATGCCATGAAAGACGTTAGTTTACAATGAGAATCTCACCTTCCAAGTAGCAGAAGAACGAGGCACAAGGCGACGTCTTGTTCACAAAGTGTTCGTTTGCTCTTTGTGTCTATTTAGAGGCGCTTCTGGCTCTCGACCGGGTTCGAGAACTCTGCATCGGGCTTGGCCTTCGAGTACCCCTTGATCAAGCACCCAATAGTCTCCCCAAGAAGCTTCAAGTCATCAAGTGGGTTGTTACCCTGCACCCTCTTGTAAAGGTATGAGTCGAAGGTCACTTGCTGCACGTACTTGGAGTTGCACAGCTCAACGAAAGCCTCGCGAGCTCCGTTGTTGGAGTAGAAGACCTTTTGCAGTGCGTCAAGGACAAAGTAAGTGGGACCATAGGCCTTGTCGTACTTCTTCAAGTAGGTGTTCTCAATATCGGACTGAGTGGGGAGTCTCTTTCCGCCATCCATGAGCTGCACAATTTCCTCAGCAGCCATACGTCCGGACTTGGCAGCAAAGTAGATTCCTTCTCCAGAGCACTTTGTCACGTATCCAGCAGCATCTCCAACAAGGGCCATGCGTCCCTGGACGCGGCGGGGGCGGTAGTGTTCTGGAATGGGATGAGCCTCAACCTTGATGATCTTTCCTCCAGCGATCTTGTCTCCGGCACGGTCGCGAATTGCCTTCTGGTATTGCTTGATGGCAGGGCGATTCAAGACAGTTCCAGTTCCGACACCGACGTGGTCGTACTTGGGGAAGACCCACCCGTAGAAATCGGGGGAGACGTCGTCTCCAACGTACATCTCAGCCATTTCTTCGTAGAACTCCATCTTTTCATCGGAGATCTTGATGCGCTCTTGGAACGCGATAGCAAAGTTGTACTCTCCAGCATCCATAGCCTTGGCGACGCGGGAGTTGGCGCCATCGGCCCCGACAATGAGGTCGACCTCCATAGACTTGGGCACACCAGCACTGGATCCCTCCTGGTACTCCTGATAGCTGATGGTGTAGCGGCTCTCCGAGGTCTTGTGGTCCTCGGGGACATCGATGGCGGTGACAAGGCCGTTCACACACTCGGCTCCGTACTCGAAGGCGCGGTCGCGAAGGTACTTGTCGAGGATCTCACGACGGCACATACCAATGTACTCATCGGGCTGAAGGGTGTCTCCAATATTCACCTCCACACCGGTGGGGGAGATGAGGTTCATCTTGCGAACCTGTAAAGGAAGAAAACATGGTGGATGAGTATTACATGCGCGAAGAAAAAGAACCCACCACACAGCTTGTTGCCGCGAAAAGAGAAGCTGAAAAAGATTTGCTTTTTTGCCTACGTGAACATGCTGTAGAAAATATACTGGCTAAATTTCCAGACTTCAACTTGATCGACATCCCCGTGTAAGCAGGCACGGCAGACCATGAAGATCTTGGTGATTTTGCATTCGGCTCCTGTGGAAAAGCCTTGAGCGCTTCAATTCCTTTCACTCGTTTATCCAGTAATCTCCAGTGTACTCTATCTAGCGCAACGCCTTCACTCAGGGTCACAACACCAAAGTTCAAGAACAAAGAACAACATACCTTACGATCCACAACGCTCTCAGGGAGGTCGAATTCGCCAACCATGCAGAGAGGAATAGCTCCTCCACAAGGCTTGGCGTTGTCGAGCTTGCGCTCAAAAAGAACCGTATCGATGCCCTTCTCCTGGGCGAAGATCTCGGCAGCGCAGGCTCCCGAAGGTCCGCCTCCGACGACGGCGACCTTGTACTTCATGCAGAGCGCGCTGGACGACTGAACAGCACGGTGTGCAACCGGGGTGGTTGAAGTGAAGCTGGACGGCGTGAAGGCCGCGACCGTAGAGGCCATGCCGGCAATCGCGAGGATGGAGAACTTCATCTTGGTTGTATCTTGATGTTGCTGCACTGCGAAACAAACTGTGATCCAAGCAGAACGAAATCCAAGCCTCCGATCTTTCTTCTTCGCTTTCAGACTTCAACAACGCTCATAACCCAATCATTTTACGTTTATTCTCTTAGAGACCCTACATGCGAAGATCCTGCGTGGACTTTGTACCAAATTCCAGCATAAACCTCAACTTTGAAGACTCCTTCGACTACAAATGTTTTTGATGACGTGGCATGACGTTGCTTTGAGTCCACCAAACTGGCTGAAAACCAACCGTCGCACGCACGCCAGGCGAGTGACCGAAGCCCGAAGACTTTGTTGATGCGTAGCCGTCGTCGAAGTTCATTCACGAGCAGTGCATAGGGCTGTGCCTACGCTTCATTGTAAGCAAATGCCTGTTCATCAGTCAGGAACGAGAATGTGGTCCCTCCTGTAAGGAACATGACGTCGTCTAACATAAGTAAGCGTGAAGGAAAATAGCAGCTGCTAGGTAGCTCTTGTACTACTAGTAGATGTGATCGTGGCTGTGGTATTGTAATCCTATGTTGTGTGTTAGAGGAAGAGACATCACGTCTATAATATTCTAGCGTACTTGATTCCGATTCGCTTCAGTAGCCAGTGACCGGAGTATGTTTGGCTCTGTTCGATCTTCTTGACTGTGTCCAATCCGTCAACAATCGTAGCGAAGCAAGGTTGTTCTTTCCTTGTCTTCGTATTGTCAGCGGTGTTGATGAACCAGCTTGGAGTTTCCCCACCAGTGAAGCCCAATGTGTACTTCTTGTGAGTATATTTAGAGCTGGTCTCTGTGAAGGCCAGGTGTTCCAAGCCGAGCTTGGTGAATTCTTCGAGCTTGTCAACGTCGGCAGTACCGTCCTCGTAGGTGACGGGTGCGGCCTTGATCAAGGTGTCTTCGTTGGCGATGAAAGATGTAGAGTCCCAAAGCTTTGCTGCAACCATATCAAGGAAAGATTGCACTGAATGGGGCATCAAGCCGTGCGGAGCCATCTCTGCCACAAAAGTTCCGATGTCGCCTTCACCAAAATCGACTGTAAACTCGACTCTGTGCGGGCCTGGTCCGTACTTTGATAGGATGCTATCGCGCGAGATGCGTTGGACGTGTTTCCGAAGAGTATCAGCACTCTCGTTCTCATTTCTTACTCTATTTTGCAGATCAAGGATTTCTTTCTCGGCTGATGTCTGAGCCTGAAAGGAATTGGCGGTCTCACGAGCATGGAGTTCCGCAACCTCATCGAGTCGTCGCCAGTGAACAGTTTCTAGCTTGTACACCTCTCGCTCCAACCCTCGTGTGTCGAATTCATGGCTAGTGCAGCCTACACCAATAGTCTCTTTGTTTCCATCCATCTCAGCGGCCTCTTCTAGGACAACGCGAAGCTCTGTTCGAGCATTCGCATACATAATGAGCCCACTGATTACAAAGGCGAGCCACAAAACGGTATGAAGACTTGATTTTCGTTTCTTGGCAGTAAACACGATAGTTCTTCTTTGGTATACAGGCGAGGTATCTGCTGACTGTGGGTTTCCGTGCGATGAAAATGTTGGTAGCACTGGCTCATTGACCCTTTGCCCCCTCCCCAATATGTTTCTGGATGGCCAAGAGGCCAAATCCGCCTCAATAGTTTCACCTTCCTCGTGCAATGGACGATGTTGTCTCCTTTCCTCTTTTCTGTCGCTGCTTCCCATGTCCTGGGTTATTGGAAGTATGTATCGGCTGTCATTGCCGTCAAAGCTCAGCGGGAAACCCCGCTTCTTCACCACCATGGTAACAGTTCAGTTTTTTTAATGATTGTGTAGGCAGATTTGGTGATGGTCGGGAACATCAGGACATTTACATGACATACGTAATCGTATAAGCGTTGGGCCCAAAACTATGACTAGAAAGGCATTCTCAATAAGTAGATTCGCATGTATTACGCCCTATGACTTTGTATGACCGAGTTTGAAAAGCCCAAGGTCTTTTTCTGTCCAAAGGTACGACCAATTGGCGCTTCGGACGTCTTGCGCCAATATAAATCCTTTTCTATGCAAACGTCGTGGGAAGACTTTCACGATGTCTCAATCACGGATGTCCCGTGTCCATCTGATGGTCCGAGCTGGAATTGAACGTCTGCGCGCCGTCTTTTCGCCGCGAGACCGGCCGCGACGACTCCGATGACGTTGCAAAACATTCTTCCCGCGCCATCATTATTTTCGAATTTGACATGCACTGTGCATGGATTTTGCTTCAACCCGACGGAACCGTTTGATTGACAGCTACAATGACGGACAAGTGTGCCATTTGCCTTGATGAGATGAGCACTAACCTTGGGGTTGCTGTTCCATGCGGACATTGCTTTCATGTGCAGTGCTTCCGACGCTGGAAGGAAGGAGTCGAGGCTCGTCATGCTGATGACGAAGCTGCCGTGGACGAACGGCATTCTGATGGCCGCTGCAAAGTTCCTTGTCCCGTTTGCAAGCGCAGAGTGAAGAAGTTTCACAAGGTGTACTTGACAGTCTCCCAGCAGCGTCATTCGAACATATCTCCGTCGACGGAGCACATGGAACAGGCCATGGTCAAGGCTCGAACTGAGAATTTACTTCTTCAGAGGCGACTCCGAGACCTCAGAACTCTGTCCGACGACCAGAGTGACTTGTTGTTTCGGATCCTTCCAAAATACGATCATCTGAAAGATCGGTATTCTCGAATGAAACGAGAAAAGAAGCTGCTTACCAAGGAACTGGAGGTGGTCGAAGAAGAGAACTGGGAATTCTTGCTCGACAGCTTTGAGGTCCGCAGTCAACTGTCCATTGCCGAAGAGGGAAAGCGTCACCTCGAGCACAAGCTCAAAGAGGTCGATGGTAAAAATGGTGAGCTGCAGATGACGTGGAGAACGATGCAGGAAAATCTGGCTAGATCGGTCGCCTCGAAAGAGCAGACGAAGAACAAGCTTCGAAAGAAGCTACAAAATCGAACAAATGAGCTTCGAGAGTCAAAGGACGAGCTTGCTCGATTGAGGGCAGGGAAGAAGAAACTGAAAGAAGAGCTGATACGTTCGAATGGAGAGGTCGCGAGACTGCACAAGAAGCTCCGCTATACTTTCTCAAGCGTGAGAAACAAGAAGTCGGGGAAAACGGATAGGCGAACAGCTATTCTGATCCAGCCGTGATCTATTCTCGATCAGTGGTACCAGTAGCGCGGGGCAACTTAGGGCGATGGACTGTCGTGACGTCGCCGGACAAGACCCACGCGATCTTACGAACGAATCACAAAAGCCGTAGCAATTTTGTTGTTGATAGACGATGGATCTGAACATATCTATTTTGCGTCAAGACCATTCCTCTCGTTCTTCACATGAACTAGCTTGATCAACGCACTCATGGCATGCCCTGTAACATCTAATCTCTGCTCAAGAACCCGAACGCCACCATAGCCGAGTCCTCCACCTCCGATGGCTGCCTCGAAAGGCACCTGATCTTGCATTGCTTGCAAAAAGTACACGGCATTTGTTGCGTGAGTCCACAACAACTCTGCCTCCACGTCTCGGGATAGTTGCAATGCTACATGAATTCCTTGAGCAATAGCATCCAAACCACATGCAATCTCTACCGTCTCTAGGTTGGGGTAAAAACTTCGGCCCCTGGCAAGTTCCTTCCACGAGATCGATTCGACGATACCTTGGCACAATGAAAGGACGTAGTCCGCAACCTGCTCTCTCGTAGTTTGATCATTTTCGTTGCTGATTTCCAGCGCATGAAACAGTCTTGCAAAGGCCTGTACTTGCCAGATGTTATAGTTCACATCCATATTTCCTTGATGAAACAGATCGACGTAGAATCGGAAAGCGCATTTCATTGCAGGAAGAATCGCCTGTCTTGTCGAAGACGATAGAATTCTGTCTCCGCTCAGATGAAATACCTCCAGCAAGGCAACCATGGCTTCTCCAGGGTAGAATTCAATCCCCTTATACACATCGTCGCTTCCAAAGAATTCAATCTGAAATGCACCGTCGTGGCGCTGCCTGGATAGAATGCCTCGAGTCAGGGCGTCCATTGGTGGGATCGTGTCGTACGATAACAACGACAAACGTATCGCGCCAGCTGAAGCTAACATACACAACGCGGAGTGCGCTACATTGGATGTCTCCAGTAAAACCTCAGAATTCAGAGCGACACCGCCCCTATTTTCGCCGATCTGTACGTAGGAAGCGTTGTAAGCTTGAATGGTGCTTAACACTGCTTCTTGAAGTCGTTTCTGATGATTGTCAAAGGACTTCTGATCGGCAGCTGTGTGAATATCTAACCACTCATGATGACGATGATGTTCAGCCCAAAATAGCAACGCCGTTGTGGTATCCCAAGCTGCCGCCAAGTCTCGTATCGGACAGTGAACATGTATACGTTCACCCGATTGAGGACGCGAAATTGAGTAGAAGCGGGCGGAAGACGTGTCATCATCAACCATGGAAAAGAAGTAGCGTGTCATCCTCCACAGCATGGAACGGATCGTATCATCATCAGAAATGTAGCCTTCACTGCTGGTGAATCCTGCTCCTGCATTACGTGTACTACCAGTAGAGCGTCGTTTTATTGCTGGGCCTGTGGCGATGGTAAAGGCATCAACCCTGATGATTCGAGGAGTCGAACAAACAAAAACAGCCGACAAAACACATAAAACAGTCAATCTGTGCGTCGCCATGACTTCATTGTGTGAACATGAATGTGTCTCTTGGAAGATAGTAATGGCATTTGAATGGACCAAGCCATATCTCATCACGCAGCGCTTCGGTCGAGACTCGAAACATCCGTTTCAAAGTTGACGTGACGAGATTCGTCGCCGATCTCTCGCCCATCCCGTGATTGCTTGATGTCAATCCTCGTTCAGAAACGTAAATACAGATGTTATCCGATTTAATGTACATATGTATAAATGTGTAACCACGTTACAGATTATTACATATAGTAAAGTACCGCGCAGGGCCGTCTGCGCCGGACCGCCCGCGACAGGATCGCACCCTTTTCGTCAATCCATGACGCCTGTGTCGCCGACTGCCCACGGTATCCACAGTCCCGTTTCTGCAATCATCAAGTGATTGATTCCGCCTTCACAGTTTCATTCTCAGGCAACGCGATTATGAGAGCTCTTCGGTTTGAGAACTGAAAGCTTTAGAAGAAATCATGTCTGACGTCGAAGAAGGAAGCGTCGACGAGCAAGTTTTGTCGCCATCCGCTGCTGCTGGACCTACATCATCGATCACTGATGTCGTCGACGGGACAGATCCTGTCAAAGACGGTGAAGACAAGAGTCGCGACTTTGAATTCACTGAATCCAGCTATCAGTCGTACGGGAGTAAGCTGAAGAATGCGTGTACCGGTGTCGTTGTTGGCATGCTGTTGTTTGCGGGCAGCATTGGACTATTGTTCTACAACGAAGGAAGAGCTGTCGCACGATACAAGGATATTGACGAGGGACGTGAGAACGTCGTCGAAGTCGACCTTTCCACTTTTCGGAACGACTCTGTGGTCGCGGCGGAAAATTACGAAAGCAAGTTGATTTACATTACTGGGTCGCTCACGACCAATTCCAGTCTGTCAGATCCCATTTTCAATGTCTCGGTCGGAGAAGGAGAAGCACTACGACTCCAACGATCCGTCGAAATGTATCAGTGGACAGAGCGGAGCCAGAGTCGCCAAGTCAAGACGAGCGGTGGTGGAACGCGCACCGAAACCACATATTCCTACGAACGTGTCTGGTCCCGTTCTCTCATCAACTCCAACGCCTTTCAACGACAAAATGACGGAACTCAGAATCCAGCCGCTCTGCCGTTTGAATCGTTGAGTCTGGTGGCGGACCCCATTCTACTTGGCAATTTCATAGTTCTATCGACTCGGGTTACAAATTTGATCGATTGGTACGAGCCCTTGAATGACATTTCTACAGCCAACATCCCTGACTCGCAGCTTCGTCTGCAAGTGACAACTTATACCAGTAACGGCTTGTACTATGGAAACGGCACCAACCAAGCACCTCAGGTGGGTGATACACGTATTGCCTTTTACGCCGTGGCGCCAGATACCATCAGCATCATTGCACTCTATAGGCAGGGCCGGCTGATTCCATTCATCACCAGTCGCGGGGGAGAACTCCTATTGATGCAGCGCGGCGTCTATAGTTCCGAAGAACTCTTTGTGCAGGCCGAGAAGGACAACGAGAGCCTCACATGGATTCTTCGGTTTGTCGGCTTTGCAATCATGGTGATATCGATTTTGTTGATTCTGCAGCCTATGGCGACCGCGGTTGACATTATTCCATTCGTCGGAGATTGTATGCAAGGAGGGATGGAGAAATGCATATTTCCGACGATTGCACTTTTGATCGCACTGCCAATCAGCTTGTTTGTCATTGCGTTGGCTTGGTGCTTTTATCGTCCTGCTATTGCTGTTCCACTCGTCGCTGTGTCGCTGGCTGCCATCGTGTTTTTATGCATCAGAGCACGCAAGAAGAAACAGGAACAACAGGAACAGGAAGAGCAGCATCCGCCACCACAGCCTTCGACATATGGACAATCGCAGCAACAGTATGGATCGCCTTATGGTCAACCATCGGCCCCAACGTATTCGTCTTCCCAGCCAGCGACAGGCAGCGTTCCGTTTTCGCAAGCGCTGGATGCGCCTCCGCCATCAGTGTCTCCAACGTATGCGCCTTCTCAGCCAGCGGCTAGCAGCACTCCGTTTTCGCAAGCTATGGACTCACCTGCAGCATCATCGCAACAGACGGCGCCAACCGCGGAACCGGAGATCGCTGTGAGCTCCGGAGTTTATGTTCCAAGCTACAAATAGTGACAAGTAGATTGCATGCAATTTATTATAGTTCAGCTGGTAAGATTCGACTTTCTCATGTTGTATGCCATCAAGAGATTCTTTTCAGTCCGTGTCGAAATCTGCACATCGGCACATTCGTTGCTCTTTCATATCGCACTTGCGCATTTCTTACGAAAGAATCTGCCGTGGAAATTGAATCAGCCGTATATTCCTCAAGCCCACGAGAACCCCTTGTTGCTCTCGCACGGCAGCCCTGGCCCAGGACGGATCCTGAAAATTGACCACGAAGATCTTCTCCGGCGACCCGTCCACGACGTACGTGTGCTCCATGACGGTTGTTCCGTCGAAGGTCAAATCGAAACGACGGAACAGGTGTCGCACGTGATCCAATGTCATGTCTTCTTGGCAATTGTCAACGCGAATCATGGAATCGGACACAGGAAAGGGCAGGTTCGCATCTTGCTTATTGTTCTTCCGACCGTTCTTGCTCCCCAGCGTTATTGTGACAGGTTTCCAGGCACACTTCAGCCCAGCCTTTCGATGATACTGCACAAGAGCTTGAACAATGGACCGATTAAGGAACTGAATGCGCCAGCCTCTTGGTCGGTAGTCGGAGGCGAGCAACAGCTGTGCCGACTGCACCCAGTCAGTCGAAGAGAGGTCTAGCTGCAGCAAAGGCTCGTCCTTGGATTCCGGGTCTAACGGAGCATCCAGATCTACTATACCACGTTCGTACTCACTGTTGAGAGCGTTTTCGAGACTCCGCAACATATCATCAAGCGTGGAGAGTGGAGGAATCCCCGATATCTCAACCCACGCACTTGTAGGAAGGCTCATCTTCCTTGAAATGGCAAGTGCTTTTGCGCCTGCTGCTTTCTGTTCAGGGTTGGGCATGACATGCGATTTCGACTTGAAAATAGGTCTTTTCGGTGGCCTGCTCACTTTCTTTAACCTTTTGATGATCTCGCGACGTTGTCCGTGTGGCGGATCTAGACCATGAGCCCTCGGTGGACTTTGTACGGGTCGAGGAGACGGTTCACTTGGTTTCAAATTCCGAACAGTCGGGCGGCGAGGGACAAGATGTTGCCTGGAGGAGACGTTTCTAATGCATGGGAGAGACGTTGTTGCAGTACTCGGGGTATTCCCAGAATTGGGCTCACGCGTCTCGACGCGGCGTTCAGCTTCTGGCGTGAGAGAAGGGGCCGTAGAGAACCAACGGTACACGGCGTAGCTCGCGGGACCAGTGGATGGTTTCTTTTGAGCCAATCGGCGGGAAATGATCATGATGGAACTTAAAAATCAGTCTATTGCTCTACTGATGGCTTTGGTATACCGTTGGCGAATGTGATGCATATAGGTATAGAGTGAGACACACACACACACACACACGATGATTATGCAGATTGACGATGGGTGGACAACACCATCGTCATCGACGACGATCACATTCTGAAAACAAGACGAGCTCCTCTGCAAGGTATTCGCGATCTTGGAGCGCGCAGTTTTCTCGCGCTTTGAGCGTTTGAAGGTTGACTTTCTTTCACTTTCGGATGTCACACACGCTGCACTGAGCCGCGTCGCTTCGAGATAGGAAACTAAGTCACTCCAGCCTTTTTGGGATCCCTGTTGTGCTTCACTGTCCTCAAAGATCTCATCTGGTGTGTTTATACTGTGCTGTGGAACATCCGAGCTGCTCAATCGACGAAATAATGGAGAGTCACGACGGAGTCAACCACAATGGCGCCACGGAAAGCCGCGGGCGATCTCTCGTTGTTGTCGCTACCAGCGGTGCAGTCACCCCCGTTCGCTGTCCCATGCACCCTGTAGATTTGGCTTTCAGGGAAACGCCCCCGAATCAGCCAGGTTCCAAGGTACGGCAGACTCGGACGCGGCACATCGTGTCGGCGGCAAACTTTTTTGCCTTGCTTTCGTTTTCGATTTGCGCGCGACACGCAGTGGCGGACAGACGGTCAGCTGACATCAGAGCGTCTGTCCCTCGCCTCGTTTGACGTGCGATGTTTTTCGCGCGAAAGCGGAACGCGATTGAAAAATGATCTTGTCGCGACTCACTCCGATGTGGCGGCATCATCATCATCGTATTCGTCATGTTCCAAGTCTCAATGTGAACAAGCTATTCCGCTGTTCTCAGATGACGCGTTGCTCATTATATTTTCTTTTTCGTTTCCTTGTCTAATTTTTGACGACAGGACGTCCAGAGAGCGGGGGGAGACTCTGACGAAGAGGGCGGTCCTGACGACGACATGACTTTCCCACCAACCGTAGGCATCAGCATTGGCGGGGAAAACGCGCCCAGGGAACATCCCGACGATATGATAGAAACCTCAACAGAGCTGCATGGTGACCCATCGACGGAGAATCAAGACCGCTCCAAAAAGTGTGATAGTATTGATGAGACCGATCCATCGCCCGTTTACTCTGCTTTTCCTGATGCACCCCGACGTGACGCTACTGTGACCGACGAATCCTTCTTTCACTCCCCAGATTCGGAAGCTACAGAGCGCCTCGTGGTGTCTCCATCTGACATTCCCGATCACCTTCCAGCCGCACTTCCGACCTTTTCTGATCCCCATACTTGCATGTGGACGTCGACATACGCTGCAAACGCCCCGTCGGAGGATCGCAACTCTTCGCTTGTCAACGTGCTGTTACGACCAAAGTCAGAGAATAATGTGCTGATTCGACTGTCACTCTGGTCAGTCATCGACGGTCATGGTGGAGACATTGTGGCGGACTATGTGTCCGAGGTCTTGTGTCCGCACATTGCTGCAAGCGTATCGCAGGCTCTGGAGTGTGAGATCGTGGAGCGTGGTGTATGTATGGTCAATGGAGAACTCCGCGACGCGAATGCACTAGATTTCGACAAGCTCATTGATACTTCGAGGATGACAACTGCTAGATCGTTTCCATATCACGCACCTCGTGACGAGAGCGAAGACGACGGTAGTGACAGTGATGACGGCAATTGTGCACGAGTGGCGATTGCTAGTCGCATGGGTAGTGAAAGCAAGGAGAGAAAATATCACCCATCAACTGCGGCGCCGAAGGAAAGAGATTCCTCCCTCCTCTCGTCTCTCGACGTTGATCATGCCTTGTCATCAGAGAGTGCGTCGGTCAGCACCTCCGTCTCTCACGAAGTCGAAGACGAATCCGTGGGAATGCATTCGACCTGTGAGGTTGCCAAAGTAACCAGCGCTGTCACAGATTCTTTCCTGTCGGTGGATGAAGGCTGGATCAATTCTGTGGATTCTAGAACTTCTCGACAGAGGTTCTGCGAAACTAACGGACTTTGGAATGCTGGGGCCTGTGCACTGGTTGCTCTTACTCTCCAGCGACTTGCCTGGACAGGAACTTTCGGAGAAACGGCCAAACGACAACTCTCGGGTATCAGGCTTTTCGAGCCCAGTTTCATCGGATGTGTGCAAAACTTCGCATGGGTCTACTTCCGAATCCGAGGCTACAGCGACTGAGGAAGACGGCGGTGAGGGATACGACCCGAAAATCTCTGAGAATGTTTCTCGTTCGATACCGCTGAAAGATCCAAGCTACGACGCTCCTAGTGTTTGCCCTTCGGGTGGGTCCATGAGTCATGGATATCGCTCGCATCCAGCTATGTTGTACTCAGCCTGGGTTGGCGATTGTCGAGCAGTTATGCTGAGCACATCCCCTCCTCTGACTGTTAAGATTATGCCAAATGAAGGAATAGGAGTCGAAGAGGCCTTTCCGGCAGGGAGGGAATCGGACTCAATCAATGACAGCAGCAGTGACGAGGCGGACTGTTGGAGCTGTAGTGATGACGATGAGGAGAGCGGCGACGACGACTGTGTGCCGAGATATGATGCCGGGAGCTTTAACAAGGAGACATGTTCGGAGTCGAGCTACATGCAGCGGCCATCCAGACGCTCATATGCGCTTCGTTCTACTCCCGATCGTCACTCTCCTTTCGTTCCTCTGCCTCCTGCTCCGAGCGATCGAAGGGGTGTGTCCGCGGCGGCTACAGATGGAACGGCCAATCAGCATACTTCAACGAAACCGCTGCCGCTCACGTCAGTTATGCGGGCTATCGACCTCACGACGGATCATTCTGCATGCAATCCTGTCGAAGTAAAGTCGGTATTGCGACGTTGTAACGGTGCTCCAAGGGCAATCTGTACAAACAGTGTCGGTGGCATCAAGCGGGTCGCTGGTAGCTTGGCTGTAACTCGAGCGGTAAGAAGCATTGTACTCGTATTTATTGAAGAGGCGAATATGTGCTAAAGTTTCCTACTGCTTGTTTCGTTTTTCCCTTCGCCACAGCTTGGCGACGCGTATCTCAAGACATCGCGTTTGAGCTTCCCACCGTACAAGAAAGCCGTTCCGTATATTACGGCTCGCCCCGAAGTGAATTCCAGGCTTCTCACGAAATCGTCCGATCGTGTACTAGTACTTTGTACTGATGGAGTTTGGGATCACGCCAATGGCGCAGATGTTCTGTGCTGGGCTCGCAGCTATTCGGATGAGCGCATCGCCGACGACAAGCAACAGAAACAGAAGAAGAACGATCAGTCGTCTTCGGGCGACTTGTTGACCCCGTCGCGAAAAAGGAAGCGCACTCTACTGCCCAAGTCTTCAGCAGCAGATATGATCGTTCACCAACTGCTACACAAGGTTCGTCGCGGGAGCAAATTTCCTAGTTTGCGCGCGCTAAGGTCGCTGCCTCATGGCCAGGCTCGCCGATCGAGACACGACGATATCACTGTCTCTGTTGTCGACATGCCTTCTTTTGTCTCGTAGTGGCGCGGCACGAAAGGAAACGGCAGTGTGGCCATCGGGGGCTGCATTCTAAATACTTCTAATACAACTTGCTTAAAGTCTGAAATTCCTAGTCTAAAACTGAAGCGATGTCCCTTTTGGAGTGTCTCTATCTGCCGATGTAATCTTTGACACCTGCACCTCCGCAGACTTGGTGTGGAGCAGAGGTTGTACTTGTTGGGCAGATGATGGTACAGACGGTGCCGACATTGGAGGCGCCAGAGTTGGTGTAGGCGGCGTGATCAAGATTGGGACAACAGAGCCGAGCCAGCTAACCTTGCTCTTGCCTGCCTCAATCTGGATGTAGTCATTTTCATCGAACTGCGTATATCAATTAGAGAGAATCGTTAGATATCATTGGACGCGCATAAACTGAAACAGATTCATTCTCGACATTGCTCACCTGTAGCAGTGTAGCGAGGACCGGCAGAAGCTGCGCCCGCTCGCTCGAACCTGGAGGTTTTGATAGATATTGAACAACAATGCCTTTCAAGTAGTCCACATTCAAATCCTCCCGTCTTCGCACTCGACAAAGTTCTTCCACCTGCCCTTCGGCCCTCTGGACATCGTACTCGGCAGTCGCCAAATCGGCATCCCGGGCCAGGAGAGCCGCCTTTTGACTCTCAATCTGTCTATCTCGTATCTCGATTTCCCCCGCAGCAACAGATTCCCGATTACTCTGCTTTGCGGCCAGCTCAAATATACGACGATCGCTTAGACTACCTTTGTCGACTTCCTGTTGCAACGTCTTATTTGTCTTCCGTAATTCTACGCATTCCGCCTCTCTCTCTTGAAGAAGGCGTTGTGCTGCTGCGCTCTTTCGCGCCATCTGCTGCTGCACATTTTGCAGTTCACGTTGTAGGCTTTCAACCATTTTCGCTTTCTTTGCTTCAACATTTTTGTGGGCGCTAGAGAGAGACTCATTGGCCTGCTTCTGCGCCGTCTGCGCTTGCTTCAGAGACTTTTCTGCGATCTCAAGCTTGTCGTTCAAGCTATCGATAGCTTCGTCTTTCTGTCCAAGGTCGTACATGGCTGCCTCGAGTTTCGATGTCGAGTCAGTGTTCTTCTCGTTCAACTCTGCAAGTTGTGACTCAAGCATTCCCACCAAAGCGGTCCTCTGTCCATGTTTGCGCTCGCTAGCGTCACTTTCTGCCTGTAGACGCGCAATCAGACTTGCAGTCTTCGTCTGATCAAGCTTCAACTTGTTGATTTGTTCGCGAAGAGTCGAGTTCTCTCCTTCCGCCGCTTTCGCATGAGCCTCCTGCTTGGCAGCCTCCTGAAGCTTCGCATCGACGTCTTTGCGTTCTTCAGCTATCACATTTAGATTGTTCGACAATGCTCTCAGCTTGCCTGACAGCTCCTCGACCATGTTGGTGTTGAGATCTCGCTCACGGCAAACTTCCTCGACCTGCGACTTTAACAGGTCCCTTTCCGCCTTCAGCTTGTCTTGCTCCTGCAGTAGCGACGTCAGAGTGGCAGAGTTCGTCGCGACAACCTCGTCAAGCTCTGTCTTCATGGCGTCGATTTTCTTCTGTAAAGCTTGTTGAACGACGCTCTCTGATGTTAGCTTGTTCCGCATCGTGTCAGTGTCTGCTTCCATTTCTGAGCATTTCTTCACTGACGCCTTCAGGTCGTTTGCCATCTTTTCCATGGCAGTCTCTTTCGTCTTGAGATCTTCCCGAAGGGACGACACAGTGCGCTTGAGTTCATCTTGTACGGAGAGCATCTTCTCGCGGAACCGGGTTTTCAAGTCGTCGGAATGCTTCTCGAAGAGCTGCTTCAATTTCTCCTTCTCGGCAGAGTGATCCGCAATTGCTTCTTTCAGTTGCTGGTCGAAGTCGGTTTGCAACTTTTCTTCTCGATGTTCATTTTCGGACTGGATTCTGGTGATCTCTTCCTCATGTTCTTGATTGAGCGAAAGCAGAACACTTTCATGCTCAGAGGATGCTTGTGCCATTATTCTTTTGCGGCTCGTCTCTTCGGTCTGTTGGAGCGCTAATTCATGGTTTGACTCTAGCTCTCTTATACGAGCATTAAACTCCTTCTGAAGGTTGTCAGCGCTTGACCGCTCCAGATCTCCAGATCTCGCGTTCGCTTTATCCAACTCAGATTGAAGTGACAATAGCTTCACTTCGAAATCGGCTCTCAACGTCGACTCTAAACTGTCCTTTTCTTTTCTCAACGTCTCCACGGTGGCAGAATGGCTGCCGATGAGCGCCTCAAACTTTGCTTTAGACTCTTCAGCGGCTCTTGCTGATGCAACTTCCATTTCCTTGAGCTTCCCCGCATGCTCTTCCCTAAGACGATCTTCTAGGTCGACTCTCTCTTCAGTTTTGCGCTCGAGTGCGACTGAATGCTCCTTCTTGAGGGCCGCAATTCTCTGCTCACTCGCCGCTTTCAATTTCTTCACGAGCTCGACTGCCTGCAGCTTGCCCTTCGCTGCTGCCTGTAGCTTGGAATCGTAATCAGACTTCAACTCAGCAATTTCCGCGTCCTTTGCGAGCATGACCCGCTGATGGAATGCTGCGGCCTGCTCTTCACCTTTAGAGCCTTCTACTTTCAATGATTCGGTCAACACTGCCATCTCTTTCGCGTGTTGATCTTCTAGAGACGAAAGGTGGGATTGCGCCGCCTCAAG
Organism: Licmophora abbreviata; assembly: GCA_900291995.1. NCBI lineage: Eukaryota > Bacillariophyta > Fragilariophyceae > Licmophorales > Licmophoraceae > Licmophora > Licmophora abbreviata. Next base: position 7,211 of record OLMU01000063.1, on the reverse strand, counting down.
ATCGGCATACACTGTGTTCAGTTTCTCTGACAGCTTTTTCTTTTCGTTGTCGGCAGCCGCATGACCTGCAGTCGCTTTTTCAACAAGCTGGTGTTGTTCTTCGACCTTCTGACTCGCCGATGCCAGTTCAATTCGGACCTCATTGAGAGCAGCCTCGTATTGACCAACTTTCAATTCTGACTGTGTCACCATTTGATCCACTTCCGTCCTTAGAGCATCCCTCTCTTCAGTCAGGGTAGACAAATCCGCTTGTAATGAAGAAGTCGCTTCGCCGTTCACCGACGTGATGTCGGAGAGCTCACGCTCAACCTTCGCAAGCGTTTCTTGCTGCTCTTCGTACTTTCGAGTCGCATCAGAGACCGCAGCCACGGATCGTTGGAGCTCCTCTTCGCGAACACTTAAGAGTTCATTCAACTGTTCAATCTTCGCCTCGTGGTTGGCGGCCGAGGAAGAAATAACAGTAGAATAGTGAGTTTCCAAGGCAGCGAGTTTCTCACGTGACGTCGCCAGTTCCGCCTTCGTCTGCTCCAGTAAACTAGTAGCATCTCCGGACTGTTTCTCTAACGTCTCCTGGCCCAATTCGTACTGCAATTGTAGCTCTTCAAGGGCCGATCTCAGCTGTGTACATTCTTGTTGAACCGCGAGCAACTCCGCTCGCCGCTCTTCTTCAACCACGTTCGCCGATTCAGACGAGTCTCGGGCTACCTTTTCGCTTTGACTGAGCGACTGTTCCATAAGAGCAAGTTCTGTTTTTAGCTGTGCCACCTCTCCTTCCGTCTTCTGATTGGCCTCTGTTGCTTCTTGCAGCCTAGATCGTAGGTCATCTTGCTCCTTTCTCGCCTTTTCGGTCAAGGAGGATTGTATCTCGTCAAATGATATGCGTTGCTTCTCAAGCGCCGCTTCTAGATTTCTTTTCGATATATCCTCGCCCTCTTTGGCAGCCGCGAGTACTGCCGCCTTGTCCTTTTCTGCAGCCTCCACTTTTCCTGTTGCCGCCGTGAGTTCCTGAGCGGTTGTTTCCACTTGCTGCCGGGCCAGCTGGAGTTCTTCACTGAGTTGACGAACATTCTCTTCGGAAATGTTCAGTTTAGATTCAAGTTCGATCTGAGTTGATTCAGACTTTCGAATCGACTTGAGTTCGGCTAACGTCTTATCAAGGTCATTCTTTGCTTGCACTGCATCATCAGTAGCAGAGGCTGCTTCCTGTTGAGCGCTTTCTAGCTGTCGTGCAAAGTCACTATCTCGCTTCTTCGTCATCTCAGCGTACTTCTGTTGAATATCGTGGACTTTCGCCTCCATCGATTCGGAAGCTTCCTGGCGCACATGCTCCACCTTAGCTTCGAGCAGATCAGCAGCCTCCTCTCTAATGCGATCAACCTCGGCTCTATGTATGACCTTCAGTTTTTTGATTTCGTCTGACCGAGAAGAATCAGCATGCGCACTCAATTCCATTCGCAGCTTGTCGACTTCCTCATTGTGAGCGGTATTTCGCTCTTCCATGGCGCGAGCGAGATCATTCTGGTACTGGCTGTCACGCTCTTCAAGCGCCTTCCGTGCACCGGTACTAGCTGCTTCCTTCAGCTGCTTTTCAAGGGAATCGAGCTGTGCTTCATGGACTGCCGCAAGCTCACTAATTCTTGATTGGTGCTGCTTTTCGGCAGCTTCAGTCAGGTCTCCCTTCAGCTGTTCCATCTGCGACGAATGGAAGGATGCTGCGGATTCGCTCAGTTCCCTTAGAACACGGTCCATTTCCTGCTGATGCTCACCCTTCAGCTCCTCTCGCAGAGAAGAAAGCTCACTCTCATGACGCTTTTCAGATGCATCAAGCGCTTCGACGGTTGATGCGGCTGTCACTTCTTCCAGCTGGCCGCGTAGCGACTCCAGCTCCTCGGCGTGAGCACTCTTCAGATCTTCGATTGCGCGAGAGTGTCGCGACGCGGCATCGTCCAGTATTTGTCTCTCTCTCGTGTCACTCTGCTCCGACTGCGATACTTCGAATTTCTTGGAGACTTCTTCGCGTACACCTGCAACTTCCAGTTCGTGAGCTGACCTCATTTCATCCCGATTGCGAGCAAGTTCCAAATCAAATTGTTCTTTCGCTTCCCTCAAAGTTTGATCAGTAGCAGCAGACGATTCTGCCAATAAAGAAGCTTTCAATTCTTCAATCTGAGCTTTGTGTTGCTGGCGAAGTTCGTCCACCATGCGGGTGTGCTTTGATTCGATCGCACTGGTAGTCTCAGCCTTGACTGATTCTACCATCTGTTCGTGTGATGTCTTTGCTGCAGAGTCAAGCTCTTCACGCACACGTTTTAGTTCAATCTCATGGGCGGATTTCAATTCTTCCCGAAGAGTCTCGAGCTCTTCATTGTGACGCTTCTCTATGTCGTCGTTCGACATCGACGATTGCAGTTGAGACTGGAGCGAAGCAACTTCGGCAGTATGAGCCTTAGACAACTCTTCGACCTTGTCAGCCATTTCACTTTTGGCGGCCTCTGCCATTTCGTTCTTGACTTTATCAATCTCCAGTGCTCGTGCCGCGGCGACTTTCTTTTTGAAAGTTTGGAGCTGCGTAGCAGCGGCCGTCTTAATTTTCTCGATCTCTTGGACATGGAGTTCATCAGAGTTTGCGACACCATTTGCCTCAGTCCCCATCTCCTTCGCGAGCTGCTCTTTCAGTGATCCCATTTCTGACGAGTGTTGTTCCGAAAGTTCCGTTCGAAGTCGATTCATTTCTTCTTGGTGCTTGTTCACAAGTTGTTCTCGCATCATCTCCCATGCCTCGTTGCCATCAGCAATCGTATCCGTCCGCACCTTTTCCAACTTGGCCTGTGCTTCGGCTTCGGCCGCTTCCTTGACTTTCTCCACTTCAGCCTGACATTGCATGGTGATGACCTTGTATTCGCTCTGCAGTTCCTGCAACGCCAAGGAATTTTGCTCGTCGGATGCGCGCCACGCCGCCTGCAGCTGCTCAATCTCATCCTTGTTTTCGTCCAATTCGAGGTTGCTTTCGTTGAGAATCTCCTCCCTGACCAAGGTAAGTAGTCTAGATTTGTCGTCCTCTGCTATTTTGACACGCTCAGTTAAAGTCACTCGCAAGGCTGAGAGCGCCTTGACTTTCTTATTCATCTTCTGCAGCACTTCAAGTAGCTCATCCTTCGTCACGTCCTGCGGGGACTTGCTGAGCGCGGTCGACGATGCAGTGACCGACGGAGTAGGACTGGTGACACTGGTCGCTTCATCGCCATTGGATGCACCTCTGGGAGTTGTCGTGCTTTCCGCCGCCTGCTTGGCCTTGGCATTGAGCTCGTTGACAGACGCAGCCGCCTTGCTACTTAATTCCTCAGCCTGGCTGCGAATTGATTCCCCAAGTTTGCTCAAACCAAACCCTCCGAAGTTACGACCAAACCCGGGCTATGCGGCGAAATTCAAGTGAAAACGAGTGAGAGACGGAGTACAATGGTGTTTTGACATTGGAATCCAGAAGTAAGACTCGTTTGGAAAATCGGCCGACCACATCTTCCAGATCTTCTCACCTTCTTCTCTTGATTGTTATCTTCCGCCGACATAGCTGTTCAATTATTCCTTGGAATTGTTCGATGTAGCGACAAGAAGGTTGGTTCAGTCAGAGATGTGTCGCCGTGTAGACAACCCAGGCTTTCATTATCATCATCGCTCGTCGTTGTCGCCAAAGACCCCTCCGGGAGGCATGCAAGACCGCGCGATGACCTCATCCGTTGAGAAAGCGTGCTGTCCGTCCCCCGCTCGAACGAGTATTTTGTGAGCAGAAGGGGCTCGGGACGATCTACCGTAGTCTAGGTCTACATGATATCGTAACTTTCCACTCGAAGCTGTTTCCCTGACTAAGTTCATTCGAGATCGATAGAGCCAGGTAGCATGGTGAGATATTTACCAGCTACTGCTGTTACGTGTTTTGAGCTCAAATGGCGGGAACGCAAGCTTGATGCGGGACAAGTCAACGCGGACGTCACACAAGTCTGTGCAATGGTATAGTCGATAAATCCACCCGATATCATGATTCCATCCAGCAATTAGGTCTTCTCCAATCATGAGGCTGACTGAAGTCAAGAAGTCTATTTTCCCCGTTTGGAACTTCGGGTCGCCTTGAACTTGGGTCGTTTGGGAGCCGGACGAGGCTTAGTAGACGGTTCAGGCGCCAGCGGAATCGCACCAGCTGTACCTACAGTGGAGTTGACAGGCTCATTGTCTTCAAAGAAGGGTTCGGGAGGTGGATCGACGAACTCTTCTTCCGCGTTGGCGGCCGTCGCCATGTCGAAACGAGTGTTGTTTTCGGCATCGGTCGGTACATCATCTTGATTCGTGGATGCACCAGGCACATCTTGCTCCTCATCGATCTCTCCCCCAGAGCTAATTTGAGTGGAAGTGTCGCCACCAGTAAGAAGAGAAGCAGCTGGATCTGCAGTCACCGACGATGCTGCCGTTTTGATCTTGTTGGAGTTTCCGCCCTTCTTGGCAGCCACTGTATCCACTTTGAACGCGGACATATCTGTAGAACGGCGAACGACGAAAACATGAGAAAGAAGAAAATCATCGCAAGTGCAAACATGGATTTAGACGTACCTAACGGAACTTGGGCTTTGGGGTTCAGCGCCAATTCAATTAGATGCGGATTCTTGCTGTTTTCAATCTGATACTTCCGCTTCAACTGTTTTCGGGTACGATTTTCAAAGATGGCCTCCATGGTACCAAAGTCGGGTCCCATCTGTCTCAACGCATGATAAAACTTTTTCGTTTCTGTTACTGACCAATGTTGCGGTGCACGACGCGACACAAACGAGTTGTATGAGGCACCCACCACAGCAGAATGACCCTCTTCCTCGACAACTTGTTCGAACTCTTCCTCCACTTGTTCAACAGACCGTCGCGCTCCTGAAACGACCATGCTTGACTCCTGTAAGACAATTTCACCATTAACGACTTGCACTACGGGGCCCGCTGTCGACGCTGCTATCGCGTCGGACTTCGACGGAGCCTCACGACTGGTCGGGGTGCTGACAGCAGTTGCGGCGGGTGACGCACCCGTCTTCGGTTTTGCCCCTTTCTCCATTGGAGTTTTCGTTCTGTACGTACTGCAAAATGACGAAAGCGCCCGTTGCCCAGTGGCTACTGCCGCCAAAGAAGTGGCGGGCGCAGCGGTGGCGGCCAAAATAAGTGCAGGCGCAGTAGGACTTCTGACCTCGGTTGCGGTCACGCTAGCTTCCAGCGGCAAGGGTTCTCCCACGGACGATTCCTCCCCGACCTTTTTAATCCGATCGAAACTCCCGCTGGTCCTTTACTGCGCTTTTTGATATGCTTGACCCTGGGCATAGCATCAGTACTAGTTGAAGCAGCATCGCCGGTTGGCGCACCAGGAAGTTCGCCATCAGTCTGTTTACTACTCTTCGCTTCGCTCGGCGATTCTTTTCGACCAGCCGTCTTCTTGGACGTCTTTCGCTGACTGGCAGGGCGAAAGGTAGGACGACGCTTCTTTCCACCCGCAGGTTTCGCGGCCACCGTTGGCACGGAAATCTCCGAAGGCGACGATGACATCCCGAGACGACGCTTTTGACGATTTCGGTCAATTTTCTTCTCGTTCTAGCAGTTTTGTATCCCACCAGGTCACCAAATCAAATCTGTACCCACAGCAATTGGAAAGACGCTTGCTGCGATGCAGGTAAACACGCCAGCTAGTCTTGGTCTGTGACAACAGCCTGTCTGCTTCCATTCGGCACTTCGGTGTTTGCGTGAATGAGCTTCGAGGTGTCTCTCTCGATTTGAGACCTCATAGCTCGATCACTCGGGACTGAGATGAGTCATTCACACCGAAAAATGAAAAATGAAAAATCCCAATTCCAACTTTGGTGCTGTCATCGATAATCGACTCACTCAAAATCCATCACATCGAACATCACCATGGCGGCATCTCGACTGGAACGAATGCGTCGCTCAACTTCAGCCGCTAGACAGCCAAGGAGATGGAGAGAACGGTCCTGTCTCGTTGGACTGTCAATTTTTGCCCACATTCTCACTGCTTTCGGGTGGAGTCCGTCAGCCCTGTTGCATGGTCCTTTGTCACCGCCACAGCGCGGATTGCAGTGCCGTACAAGCCGTGTCTGGATATCTCACAGCAGTAGTGGCGATGATGTTGATAGGGCGGAAAGTAAATCCCATCGCAGACTCTTTCAGGGAAGTATTGCGTCGCTGGTCACACGCGTTCGTAGGAAGAACAATCTTCATCGCCGACAATCGTTACCCCCAAGCGAAGCGGAAACAAGCGGAAAGCACTATGAGGTGCTCCAACGCGAAAATGAATTGTTGCGTGACATGATTCGCCAGTTGGAGTTGGAAAATGAATATTTGCAGCAAAACGCTGGCAAAATTGTCATTGAAAGCTTTGAAGGTGAAAATAAGATGCGAGAACAAATGGGAGACGGGGCGTGGTTTTCTGATCTGCCGACGGAACGTCCACTCGAGCCGTACGGAATTACGATGCCTGGAGAAGAAATAGAGGCAGATATGCCCTCATGGTGCAATGATGATGATGAACAATGTCCCGTCGAGCCCACCATTTCGTTTAGACAAGCCTTGCGGGATCGAGCGATATGGCTTGTGGGGTTATTGGCCTTGCAATCGTGCTCAGGTCTGATACTGAGTCGCAACGAGCTACTGCTGGCCAGGCATCCTGTCATTATCTACTTTCTCACTATGCTGGTTGGAGCGGGAGGCAATGCGGGAAATCAAGCTAGTGTGCGAGGTAAGTACCTAGTACCGACGCCCGTGCGCACGATTGTTTTCGTTGCTTCGTGTCCTAATCTTTACCTCACCTTTATCCGCTACTGCATCGGCATTCTCAAATTCAGTAATTCGTGGTCTGGCACTTGGAACTCTCAATGAGCGCACGCAGGGCCAGTTCCTGGCCCGTGAATTGAAAATGGCAGCGTCGCTCTGCTCCATACTGAGCACCGCAGGCTTTGTCAGAGCAGTGGCATTTCGGACGCCGCTTCCCGAAAGCATCGCCGTTACGTCCGCTTTGGCGTTGATTGTTTTTACTAGCATCTGTCTAGGTGCGGTGTTGCCACTGCTTCTAAAAAAGCTAGGCGCCGATCCGGCACACAGCTCCACGACCATACAGGTGAGCTGCGGGTAGCCGTTGAGGCTTGAATGCGTTGGTATTGATATGCTGCCTGTGTGTC
>OLMU01000062.1:0-22481 GCA_900291995.1 Licmophora abbreviata | reverse complement strand
GTTGGTATTGATATGCTGCCTGTGTGTCCACTCATAACGAATGTTTTCTTGTGCTGGAAAGGTCGTGATGGACATTTTAGGGGTTCTTCTTACGGTCATTGTTACCTCGGCGGTTCTGGATAGTTCGTTTGGCCAGCTTCTTGTAGGCAAGCTTACAGGCTCAGCGTAGACATACCTGTACCCGTTACGGCACAGTATAGTTGAATAATAACACCTGCGACGGCTAGAGCAATAGATAGACATGGTACTGAAAATAAAGAATCTAGTAGCCCGCACATCCACCAACGGGCAGATCGTCTGCATAACTAGTTTCGGATGTAGATTGACTTCCAACCACCTTGCGATCCTGGAAGGACTCCTGTATGATGCATGAGAAAAGGGGTTTACTGGTCCGTGGTGATGTCCTCGAAAACATCAGTGTCAGACATGTTGGATTCATGCTTTTCTGCCTCGAATGGGTCGACAGCAACGTCAAGCTTGTCTGAGAGAGGATTGAGATGACATTTGTCGTCTGGTTCGTCAAGCTCTGCAAGAAGCCGCATGTTCTTGGCCAGTGAATCTTCTCCGCCCAGACTGCTCACGCGAACTGGCTCCAAGTCGATCGTTTTTGGAATCATGACATGTACCACGCGGGTACCGGACTTCTTTTCCAATGGAGGCTCCGGTGGACGTTCCTGTTCCGAGGACAAGTCGCGCAGCCCGCACAACAGGTCCGAGCAGACCACGTGACGAACGTGATTTGCAAAATAAGTCAGGGGAGCTTCGTCGCTTTCCGTGCCAGCTACCTCCTTGGAAGGCTGCGACGGGGAAGAAGCCGGACCTGTTTGACTTTTCTTCAATGACACCTGAGAAGGAATCTGAGCAGAGTCCAAGGAGGGCTCCGAGTGAAGGACACTCGCGCGGCTTTCCTGTGAAGTCTTGTCAACGTGTTTGGTCGAAATATCGCGGAGCTGCATCATAAACAGCTCACGCTTCTCACACTCCTCCATGGGTACGGTATCTACCGTATACCCGCCTCGTGCAGTTGGCTTCCGCTGTGGACTCATCGATTTTAGTGGTTTCGCTGGCGTGACAGGCTCCTCCGGAGGGGGTGAGACAGCTATGGTTGATACCTGTGGACTGCGCCGACGCCCGAATCTCATCGTCGTGGTGTAGAGTATTTTACAGACGACGGTGAGAGGATAGTTCAAGTGAGTGAACGGGCGTGTCGATGAAACAACTTCCGCGAACAAAAGACATAAAACTCATCACACGAGAATGTGTGAGCTTCGGGTGAGACAAAGATGTGATCGCGAGGAAGTCACACTTCGAAAAATTTACCCACGATTTCAGATTTTGGAAAGAGGAGAAGAACTCTCTTCGGACCTGGAGTTTTAGTTCCGAGGCTTGCGCTCTGTGCAACGGACAACTGCTTCTTAATGACGGTAGCTATCTAAAAAGTCTTTAAATACAATGACTTAGATGACAATTGCATTTTAAAAAATTGGTATGCTCAAGGCCGTATGGCATTTGGCCTACACTACTAGACTGACTATTCTGTTGACGGACGGAAACAACCAAACGCCATCTTGGCCACAAAATAACAAAATAACAGATTCGAAAAGAAGAAAAGAAGTTTTCTTGTGTCTCTTTTGATGTTTCTCCGCCGACACCTCTGTCATACCAACCCATCAAAGAGATCGCACCACATCTTTTGCTACTTGTGCGTCTGCATAGTGCGCTAACACCCCTTATCTTTGATACAATGTGGTCAGACGGCGAAGACTGCAACGAGAATGGAGATCAAGTTCGTCTCTACTTACCCATTCTGTATTCGCCCGAGGCCCGAACGAATGCATCACGTGATCCTGCCTTTTCTCATGTGGGAGGGGCAGCCTCATACTTTCCAGGAGATGAGCTGGTAGAGAAAGAATCACCAGTGTGCTCAACTTGTGGGGATGAAATGTGTCTTCTCGTGCAACTGTCATCCTCTTCCTCGGGGAACGAGGGGGCGCTGTACGTGTTTGGATGCAACAAGGCAAGCTGCTGTTCGGGTATCTTCAATGAAGGCGAAAACACATTTTCACAAGGAGGAAACGGAGTTTTTATATGCCGACGCTCTCACCAACCTCGTCTTGAGGAGAAGTCAGGCTTTGCGCCGAAAGTAACGGGGCCAATTTCGCCACCTGTCGAATCGCCTTGGGGCACAGAAGGCCAAGCCAATCCAAGCGAGGATGCCGCTACCAACGACTGGGCCATGGAAGATACCGAAGTAGGTGGTATGGATGATGTCGCAGCTATGGTTGCTGCCATGGAGGTCAAAGGTCTAGAGCCAAGAAAGAAACTAGTCTGCCCCCCTCTCATCCGAAGAACTGACACAGGTAGGCATGCTGCAACAAGGTCAGATGCGACAGCCAACTTCCCGTGCTTCGAGATCCACAGCCAGCCGGAACCAACCGCAAAACGAGCGAGTGGGATGGACGACGACGATGTTGGAATGGGGAGCAGTAGCGACGACAAGATACAGCAGATGCTTGCTCGATACATGGCCGAGGAGGATGACGAGGAGATCCTGGCCGCGTTGCGAGGCTCGGCTGGTCCTACCGAAGGGACGGAAGCGTCTGGTGGTGGCAGGAAGGAGAAAGATGAGCGTCTGAGTGCAGAGGATCGGACGATACTTACATTCACCGACCGAGTCAAAAGGGAACCGAGACAGGTTGTCCGCTACGCCAAAGGCGGCGCCCCCTTGTGGTCCATGTACGTACGACGTAATCTTCCGCCGAAAGTGTCGTGGGCAATGCCTATTCAAAACGGTATCTCATACGAATCATTTTCTTGCCCTGCAGTCCACTACCGAAAGAGTATGTCAAGAAAAGAGGTGATCGATCGAAGAAGAAGAAGTCGATGCAATCTCAACGAAGACCAATTGAGATGCGGATACCTGCATGCTCGTGCGGCGAGAAACGAATCTTTGCTTTCCAACTGATGCCGTCTCTGTTGCATGTATTGGATGTTGATGAAAATACAGCGTCAAGAAAGAAAACGACAGGCAAGTCAGAGACGAAGGTAGCAGATGACGCCATGAAGCGAGCTTTCGACGAGGGCGGCATGAACTGGGGCGCGATTGCTGTGTACGTCTGTCCACAGATGTGCAACGCTTCGAGACAAGAGTATTTGATTGTGCAGGACTCGGTGGATGGGAGACCTGAGAAGAGAATGGGTGCTACGGAAGATGCTATGGTGGATGATACCACTGCCATTGGGCAGGTCGGCGAAGTCAAGACGATGGATGAAGAAGAAATGGAAGAGAGCGACGACAGTATTTCAGATTGTAATGAAGATCTTGGTTGAGGTAGGTTGATCAATTGTATTGACGTTATGGACATGAAAGGCGATCAACTTTATCTAGAAAGCCCACGCCTGTTGGGCCTATCATATCGGGTACCCGGTATCATACCAACCGAAGCGATAGGGTTGTCGCGCGGAGACGCGTTTGAAAAACATCGAAAGAAAAAACGCGGGAAAAGTATATACTTATACGCTGTTGAATAGGTATATAAACCTTCGATTCGAAAATTAGAGGCTTGCTCCCTTTTTGCTTTTTTGTTGTAGAAAATGTACCGACAGTCACGCTGAAATCACGGATTGGCAGTCACATCAACACGCGTTGACGCGACGACGGCGGCGAGTGCCAGCAGAGTGGCGAAGAGTTGACCACACGGTCATGTTTGCATGTGCCAAACCGTGTTAATCAGGTTTACAGGTGCATGTATAGACCTATTTGAGTTATTTTGTCAAAGTCTGAGATACAGTTGATCGCTGGAAGATCGCAAAACTGGGTCTTGGAGTGAAACCCCGAATTCAGCTATTGTCATTTCTTTGGTTCACGGCAGCGGGCACGACCGTGCTGATATCCTCTCTACAGTGAACAATGAACGGTTTGAATGCTCAGCGCTTCAAGGGGAAACCGTTGAAGCAGCCTACGTACAGCGTTAAGGAGGTTCCAAAGTGTGCCAAGGACTTGCAGGGTTCCTCTCTGCAAGAGGTGACAGATCGGGATCATTTCAACGATGCCATGGCAGAAATGGTTTTACTCTGCAAGGAAGCGATGCGCCGGCTTTCCCATGACAAGATGACTGGAAAGAAGCCATCAAAGCCTCTAAGTTTAGAGTACATTGCTGATCGGCTCGATGTCGACGATCCCATCTTTGGTTACTTTGTCAGAACTGAATCTGTCCCCACTATTCAAAAGTCTCCCTCGGACAGCAAGTGGAAGCAGGGGATGCTGCAGGGATTTATTACCGTGACGACCTTTACAAACTGGCAAAAGACTTTTCGTTGGGATTCGATGCATGATTCGGCGTTCTCCTACGACCAGCGAGATCTTGCCAAAGCTATGTCATCGGGAGAACGCCGATACGACGAAGACGGCGCACTGGCAGCGGCATTGCAGAACACTGTTCGCTGCGGGGACCCCTGGAACGAGGGCATTGTCTGGCCTCGAATCGCAGAGGTTTCTCTTCTTGGCGGCTTGGGTTGCGGAAAGGTGAATACCATACAATAGAGACTGGACTTTTGACTTAACCTGGTGTGTCGATCAGCGTGATATCTCACAGAGCATTTCTACCTGTTCGACCATAGGCACTCCTGTCTCTTGTCATTGAGAAGCTAGAATGCATGAAAGCTAGTAGAGCCCGCAACTACGACTACCTTGTACTCCAGGCGACGGACAATTCCATCCCCTTCTATGAGTCGATGGGATTTGTGCGTGTCGGCGCCATCACGGAGGATCCGGACTTTGAACAGAAGTGTGGAGCCGAAGCCGACGCTTTCTCCGACTCCACCGATGCACCAAGCGGACCGTCGGAGACTTCGCCGTCGCCACAGCAGTCAGAGATTGTATCGAGTCCCGTCGAAACCTACGTGACCAATGTCGCAGGCGAGTGCCCGGCAGAGATTGGCAAGAAGCTCAACGTGAATGTCTGGGACATCATCTTCCTGAACCAATACATTTACAAAGATATTGCTCCGAGAAGCCGCCTCTTGCATGGAACTAGTTTGTTTGTCCCGGCCGAGAGGACCACGAATGACGCATCGGATCATTCGTCTCGCGCGGAAAGCGAGGAAGCTCCGCAGTGGTATGTTTCGAGAGAGAATGAGACGCCAAAGCTCATTGCGAATATGTACAATGTGAGTTGCGCCGAGCTCGTTCGAGCGAACAATGAAAGACTTCCCGACCTTCAGGGATTCTCACGTCTCAAGGAAGGAACACGTATCAAGGTGTCTCACTTCCACATTCACGACGACCAGCATGTCCCCTACTGCCACTGGACCTTCCCGGACGATTCGTTCGAGTCAAACGTACCGAGCTACATGATGGTGAGAAAGCTGCACCGCAGACATGGTCGAGCGGCGACGTTTAGGCCTATCGAATACTCTTTGGCTGCCAAGATTGCCCCGTGTACGCCTCCGGACCCCTCCATGTTTGTAACTTCGAAGGTCGCTCCGACGCCGCAGATGGAGTCCAGAAAACCACCAAAGAACGGCGGCCGCTTTCCAGGAGAGCCCACTCCCCCGAAAAGGGCGCTTAGCGGCTACATGATCTTTCTTTCGGAACAACGTGAAGTGCTCAAGGATGAGCTGGCTGGGAAGCGCGCGAACGAGGCAACGAGAATAATGTCGAAGCTGTGGCACGAGCTAGCGGCCGACGAAAAGGCGAAGTACCAAGCCCAGCATGAAAAGGCAAGAGAAGTGTACCTAAAAGCAATGGTTCAGTACAAAAAAGATCTTGCTGCTTTTCAGAAAGCGCACCCGGAACTTAAGCCCGCCGCTGATGAGAAGAGAAGTGAGCAGTCGAATCTCTTCAACAAGGTGGTGAAGCTGACCCCCGAAGGAATTGAGCACGCCGGCTCCGACCACGAGTATTACTTCGCACTCACATACATCCCTGATCTGCAATGGTGTCACCTTGCGCCCATGCACCGAGTGGGCACGTGGGGCTCTGACAAACCAAAGTGTGAGGGCCGGCCAATTTGGATGCTCGTGGACGAAGGCGAGGGCAAAGAACTGGACATCAGTTCCACTTTCTGCGTTCCAGTGAAGTCTCGCGCCGTGAAACGCACAGTGGATGCAGACCGCGAGCAATGGGACATTCTGGATGGTGTCGTCGAAACTTCGTGTGACGCTGTCAGCGTTCCTTCCAAGAAAAGCTCGGTCGTCCGCGCAAACATCCGCTGCCAGCCGTCGTGGCAGTCGTTGGCCCACCTGGACCCGGCGAATACCCTGTGAAGCGCAAGCGTGGTCGTCCCCGGAAGCATCCCCTCCCGACTGACGTGGAAATGTATGGTGCGCCACCGTCTAATGTTCCTCCACTTAAGCGCAAGCGTGGTCGTCCCCGGAAGCATCCCCTCCCGACTGACGTGCAAGTCTCTGGTGCGCCACCGTCTAATGTTCCTCCACTTAAGCGCAAGCGTGGTCGGCCTCCAAAGAGCGCCATCGAGGGCACAACGGTGAACATCCTGGTCAAGAAAGGTAACTCACGGCGGACCGAGAACCCGAAGCGAGGCCCTGGCCGCCCTCGTAAACATCCGACTGTCCAAACACCGGCTGTTCTTCCAGGCGATGTCTCAATGAAGAAGGGACCTGGCCGCCCAAGGAAGCACCCAATGGTCGAATCGACTGCGATTCCTCAGAAGCGAAATCAAGATCATGCATTGACTCCAGCGAAGCTACCCACCAGGAGCGGCCCGGGTCGACTTCGAAAGCAAAGTGACAGACCGTCCGAGCATCGACAAGAGGCTGTCAGGACTACACGACCTGGGGCCACCCCTTTGATGAACAAAAATAGTGGACGGTACCCGAAGCTTGGTACTGAGGTCGAACAAGCGACTCTTGATCAGTCGCCGACGCCTCGAGCAGCCCGGCTTACTCGTTCCGCGACAAAACCTTTGACTGAACCGCTTGTCATGAAGACGGGGCGAATGGAAACACCAATGGTCGATGTGGTTGAGTCTGCAGGTGGGCGCCCAACGAGGAAAGCCGCGGCAGCTGCCGCCAAGGCGATTCATCGGCTCGAACAAGAGAGGTCTCCTGACTCAGTCGTTCCGAGAGGCCGACCGCCCACGAAGAAGCTGCATGCTGATTTGTTAAGGAAGAGGAAGCGAGAAACTTCTAATGAGGGTAGAGTGCTCGCTCCAATCATTGCCAAACTTGATGCAACGAGTGAGAGGCCTACCCGCAAAGCTGCTGTCGAGGCAAACAAGGCCATTCGTCGCCAGGAGGAGGAGTCCATTGCTAGCTCGGACGGAGACGAGTCCATCGAGAATGCGACACCCCGGGAAAGGAAGAAGCTTCGAACTGACACCAAAACGAGCGGAACGAGGGACTGCCATGCTAGAAAGATTGCGCCAATTTTTTTGGCTGCGCACAATAGACCATCAAGAGCATGCCGAGTGATTGAATCAAACAGAACCATTAGTCGCCAGGAGGTTGAGCCCTGGGCTCGCTCGGTCGGAAACGAATCCATCGAGAAGGCAACACCCATGGAAAAGAAGAGGATGCGAACTGAAACCAAAACGAGCGGAACGAGGGACCGCCATTCTAAAAAAATGGCGCCGATCTTTAGGAATGTGAACAAGAGACCAGCAAGAGCATGCCGAGCTAACTGAAAGGACGGTTTCGGCAATAGTTATTAAGAGTTAAAACGTAATCATTGACAGCGCGTTGTTATTGTCGTCTCTGGTTGTCCCTAGCTAACTGCAGCATCTGCTTTCTTGGTCCAAGAGAGTGCTAGGGCGGCGATCTCCCTCTGCAATTCGAGGACGCCTCCTCGTGCGCGGTCTTCGTGGATATTGTTGTAGCCGACGCCAGCTTTGGCGCTTACCAGCATGACAGGGAGCAAACTCGGCTCTCGTCGAAGACATTCGGATAATTGTTCTCGAGCGAGAACGGCCCGCCGTGCCAGGTCCGTCTGAGAAACCAAGTCACACTTGGTGAGAACTAACTGAATGGGTGGGAGTGATGCACGAGTCCCGTGGGTATCGGAATATAAGGTACGCTCGAGAGATTCCAGGAAATCAACGTCAGCTTTCTTCATGCCGTGCCGTGCGTCAACGAGAAACAAAATGCGTTTCAACGCCTTGCCCCGGTGCAGCAGATATCTATGCATGAGCTCGCCCCACTCCTTGGACTGCTCATCTTCTGCATAGGCAAATCCATATCCAGGAAGATCGACCAAGTGCATGGCGAGTTCTGCCTCTCTATTGTCAGGAAAACGAATGCTCGACGAAAGCTGATAGAACGTGATGCTCTGGGTCTCGCCAGGTCGATTCGACGTGACGGCCTTGACACCCTTTGGAAGCTTGATGCCTTCCGGCACCTTGCCCCTACGACGGCGGACGTCGACCGAAATATTGTTTCCATACAGCAGCGCATTCAAGAGAGTAGACTTTCCTGAATTCGATCTTCCAGCCAGAGCCTGCGACGAAGGACAGGGGGGTATTAGAAGGTTGAGGGAGCGGCGGAACAACACACAGATGGTCGGTCCAGCGCCACCTGACATACCACTTCCGGAATTCTTTTTGCATTTACAGGGAAGGAATCGTCCAGAGAACCAATACTTGCAATGGCCCTGACCGGTCTACGGCGTACTCTCTTCCCGTTATGAGTTGTTTCCTTTGAACTCGCAGCAAACGGCGGCGGAGGCACCCATGATGGACCGTCGCTGTTTTCAGAAGACGAGGAGACGTTCGACTGCCGTCTCGGCATCAATGGTGCTCTGCCTCTTCTACGCAAGAACTCCTCCTCTTTTTCCGGATCAATCAGCGCCCCTCCCGCCTTGCGCCTCGTTGTTGTCCGTGGCGGCCGCTCCCGACGCCGCTCCCTCGACTGTTGTTTTCTGTCTGGAATACCTACTCCAATATTCTGAATATGCTTCAAAATGGAAGGGTTCAATGGAATCGAGCGGAATCTGGACCGATTGCTCATTGCATCGCCGCCATCGTCCTCCACCGAAGCCGAGAACTCGTGGTACACGGTTGTCGATCCATCCGTGATGGCGCCTCGTCGTCGCACAAGGAGACGTCTACAAAGAGACGTATCGAAGTGACGCGCTACTGCAATTCGGGCGTGGAGCAGCATGTCGCGTGTGGGCACACTCGTCGTCACACGGTCGACACAACACAAAGAAGCGCAGAGCATCGGACACCATCATCCGCGATGATGACGGCGTGTGGTGTTTGCGTCGTCTCGTCCTGTCGGCGCGCGAAATACTGTGACGGGTTATGAGCGTTCTAATGGTCGCGAGGAAGAAAATGCGACGCAAAGAGAGTAACACCAACACGGCGAGGCCTTGCTCCCTTCCAAGATCTACTCGCCCACCATGCCTGACAACGAGGAAGAAAGAAGTGGAAACCCCGGTGCTGCGATGGCAGAGACTGCCAATGCCGAAATCGCGATTGTAAGAAAATTGCAAGAAGAAATGACGGCTCTGCAACGAGATCGGCAGACCGTGCTGTCACAACAGAACGAGAACGAAATGGTTCAGGCGGAACTGAACCTGCTGAACGATTCTTCGAAGGTTTATAAAATGATCGGACCTGTCTTGATGAAAAATGACTTGGAGGACGCCAAGGAGACTGTAAAGAACAGACTGGAATTTATTTCACAAGAACGAGAGAGGCTCGAAAAAGCTCTCAAGGAAAAGGAAACCAAGGCGACGGAATCGGCGACCAAGGTCCAGCAACTGCAGGGTGCTATGCAGCGCGCTGCTGTGGAAGCTGCACAAGCGGCTGCTGCTCAGGCCAAAGAAGGAATTCCATCATCATAAAAGTGTGCTTGGTAGCTCTACAATAGATGTCTACTGGATGTATACAGACTAAAACTAGAAGGCTAGAAACGAACAGGTAGCCATAGTGTCGAACGCTTGCGACTGACTCACTAGTCGCTGTCGCCTTCTGAGCTCTCCTCCTGGTCCAACCAGTCCACTCCTTCGTGCACCTCGTCTTCTTCCTCGAGCGCATCAGTATTCGCAAGATCAGACATATTCACCTCCTTGTTACGTCCCTTGGCATTCTTACCACCATCGGCTTTGCTTTTCTTCTTTGGACGCTTCTGCTGACTGTCTTCGTCTATTCCCTCTAGCTCCTGCTGTTCTTTCGTCTTTGTTACCTTACTCGGTGGACGAGCCATAGCTTCGAGACGGTTCTCTTTCGCTATGACAGCGTCGTACCGATCGCCCATGCTCGGTTGACTGCTCGGCCGGAGAACCTCGAGACGTTTCACGTCCTTGGGAGCTTCGCCGAGCGTGGCTCGGTGTCGTACACAGAATTCGGCATGACGCTCACACAGTTCGATGCAGCCCTTGGCATAGGCACGCCAGCGGCCATTCTTAGTTTCCTTGCAAAACTAAACGTCAAAATAGAGACCAAGCAACAAAGTGTGATGAGATTGAGTGTCGTCACTTCAGAGTATGCAAAGTTCGCGATGGATGACGAAGACGAACCTTTCGAAGACGTTGGCGAATTCGGACAGAGAACTCTGGAAAGCCAGCCGAATAGCGGTACAAATCGACTTCGCGATTGAGCAAAAGGAAGACTTCGCTCATACAAGCTTCCAGCTGCTCCGTCGTGCGCAAGGCAGAATCCTTTGGTAACTTTAGGATCAAGGGCAACATCGGCCCACGACTTCCACCACCCCCTTGGATCTTTTTCGCCTTCATCCCTATCTCTTTGAGGTCCAGAAATTCCAACAGAATTGACGTGGTAGGGATAAAGAGCTCGGATGTCGCCGCCAGCTGCTGCAAATAGCGGACGCAGTGAAGACGAAGAGGCAAATGCCGTGTAGTGGGAACCAGTCGCGCCACTCCCAAGATAATTTCCGTGAGCGGAAATATGAGAGATCGCATCAGCTGCACTTCGTCGGGGCGTGGCCCGTCCGCTTCGAGCGACTGCTTGCACGTTGCTGTCAAGACGGCCACCCAGAGCTTCAAGCAATGCATATACTGCCAGCAATAGACGGCTTGCATCGAGTCGGGAGTCTTCTTCAAAAGTGCCGTGCGGAGGTGAAGAGCTAATTGCCGAATGTAGACAAAAGCGTGTTGGTACGAAGAGTGGTAGTCGAGACTGTACAACTCCACGATACAGTTTCCCATGAACGTCAGAGTCGGAAGTAGCGACGTTACTGAAGCGGACGTTCCAAACTTAGCGCGGTTGGCGTAGGCCAGGTACGTTTTCTTGAGACAGTCTTCAATGAAAGGGAATGGCTGCGTCAACGATAGCTGTCGTATGCGCAGGAACGCATTCAAGCGAACGACTTGGTAGTCTTCGGAAGAATCCAGCGGTGCAGACCAAAGGGACGTCAGTGACTTCAAGTATCCTTGCGCCAAACGCGGAAACGGTGAGAGATACGGGATGTAGCTGTCGAGGGCCTTCAAGATGAACGTGAGGAGATCGGGGTCTTTCGCCTCCGAAAGCAAGTGCAGAGTGGACTTGAGAAACGACTGGAGAATAGGCTTTATTTCAGCCCATCGATTGGATCGTGCCAGCACTTTCGGACTCATTGGCCTATCAGTCGACTTATCAGCATCACTACTGGCGTCATCATCGTCGTCGTCTTGGTGGGATTTCTTCACATCACCGGCACCGTTTCCGAGTAAATGGTAATGAAACTCCTCATGGCATCTGGTGAGACTCATTACCATGAGTTTGTCAAAGACAGCGGAAGAGTCAATCTGATACCTTTTCGCAGCGCTCTTATCATCATCGTCCTCTTTTGAATCCGATTGATGAGACGCCGATTTGTATGCAGCAACAAGCTTTTTCAAGCTCTTGACTCCGTGCGACTTGAACGCGCCTTGCTCGAACGACTTTAGAACTTTCGAATCGACACGCTTCAACGGATCAGATTTCTCCTGTCGGCTCTCTCCATTTCTTTCCTCATTAGCAGCTTCCTCGTGTTCGTCAACTCCATCGCCCTCGCCAAACTCAAGTAACGACTGCTCATTCTCGTTTAGAAACTTGTGGAAGTCCGGGTCTGAACTCTGTAGCTTGTTCATTTCTTTTTTCATTCGTTCTTCAGCAGCATCTACACTGTCGTCACTATCGCTAGAGCTGGCCTCGCTTTCGAAATCTTCGGCGCTCTTTCCGTGCTCTTCGGCCGAGTCATCATCGTTGGACGACGAATCTACTTGCTTATCTCCGTCGTCCGCCTCGTGGAGAGTGCCCGGATTCTCTACCTCGTCGGCAAATTTTTCAAAGAAATTGGCAATGTCCAGGTCTTGAACGTTTGAATCTCCAGCCAGGTCATTTTCGTCCCTCTTGCGCTTCCGTTCTTCCGCCCGGCTGGCATCATCGCGAGCAAGAAGATGTGATGCGTTGGCGCCCTTATTGCCGCCTGCATCACCACCACGTCGCTTATTTCGCTTCAACTTTCCCTTGCTGGTGATGGTTCCCTTTTCTAGGTGGCCTTTGACACCGCCCTTGGCAACGAACTTGCGGGCACGTTTCGTCGCTTTCGCCATGGTCACAACACCGGAATTTTGTTCGCTCGAAGCAAAAAATGGGTTCCAAGCAAGATTTCGCGCGCTTTTGAAAGGCGACATGATGGATGGCTCTGAGCGGTCGGATCCTTCGCCTGGTGGAAAGCATTGACGAAAATGAATTCCTAATTCCAAAGACATTGTTGAGGGAAACCCGGATATGAAATAGCGTTTCGAATTGATGTCGCGACGATGATGATGGGGACGGGAGCATCACAGTGTTGGAGTCGAATCGCCGTTGATCTATGGCACCGTGGCACCTGGTAGTAGCAAAAGGTATACAGAGATGTCCAGGATAACCGAGTATGGCACAATCCTCTGGTATGTCACGCTTATATTCTCCGATACTCGTCTTGACTATATGCTCGGTTTGTCAAGCTTGGTTCGTTACGGGCCCGATGCCCGTGTTCTTCGATTCGACCAACAATCTTCACCGCAGCATAGACTACCACCCAGAACAGCCACAAAGAATCAATATCTGCGTTGAAGCACTGCAAAATTACAGTGCTTCGGAAGGCAACTACAATCGTTTAGAACTTGTGGACGTTGCTGAATCTCCGCAAACCGAAACCTCTACCGCAACGACGACTCACCGGCCATTCACACAGGAGGAGCTGGATCACGCCCGTGCCATGCTAGTGAACACTCATTCTGAGTCACTCGTGTCCAATACTGAAGACCGATGTCGATCTGCGCGGGAGCGACGCCTTGCCGAAGGAAGGAACCCGCTTGGCTTTGTCGGTTATATTGACGACGACACCTACCTCACGACGGAATCATATGACGTCTGCTTGCGCGCAACAGCAGCCTGGATACGTGCCGTAGATTGTGCGATAGAGACGGGAGGAGCCATGGCACTGACCAGACCACCGGGTCACCATGCGACCAAGGGACTCTCAAATGGGTTCTGTGTGTTCAATTTTGCCGCTGCCGCGGCAATGCATGCTCTTCAACGATTTCCTAGTCTCAAAATCTCCATGTTTGACTGGGATGTGCATTATGGACAGGGGGTGGCACATATAATTGAAAAACAACCTCGGGCACGCTATGTTTCAATTCATCAAACCCCGGCCTTTCCATACTTGGGAGAATCCTGTCAACTGCAGGGCGAACATCAGAATGTACTTCCCATTCCGATACAAGCGGACACCACGTGGACGTGCGGGTACGAGCAAGCATTCTTCGATGTGGCCATACCATTCCTCAAAGATGAAGAATGGAGTCCTGACCTGGTGATCGTCTGCGCTGGATATGATGCCCTCTCGTCGGACGAGTTAGCCAGCGTAGATTTGGTTTCGAAGGACTATGCTCGAATGACACGAGAAATAATGGATCGATTGCGGGACAGTAGATCTAGCACCACGGGGAAGAGGTCAGGAATCATGTTCGGCTTAGAAGGCGGATATGAATTAAGGATCGGGGCAGCTGGAGGAAATTTAGCTGATGCCGTGCTAGACACCGTGAGGACAATGGTTGAGTAGATCGCTGCATCCGTCTGACGGAATGCAATCATCGCTGCTGAACATATTCGACAGGCTCTTTCACAGTGTGTCATAAGGTACACGTAGCTCGCAACTACCCGTAGGGACCCCCAATGTGATTGATCTTTCACCAGCTGCTTTTAATTGCCGCAATTAGAATCGTACGGGATGTTGCGATGCATGTTATGAATGGATAGACTGATACCGTGCATGCACACCGGACAGTGCAGGCAGGTCACCCACACCGCGCGCGGATAATTGATCGCCGGCGTGTGATCGCGCAGAATCGAATGAATCGCACCTCATCGCGGCGCCCCACGACAGCGCCAACAGAGGGCTTTCATTCACACACGTCGCATCACCAAGCCACAAGCCACAACCATTATAACATATCGACCACCAGTATGAACAAGGGACAACAAAGAGGAGGACGCGGAGGCGGGGGCGCACCGCCGCGGAAAGAATCGATACTAGAACTGGCAAAACTAATGGATGCGAAAGTCCGTGTCAAATGCATCGGAGGGCGCGAACTCAAGGGTACTCTGAAAGGATACGATGATCTCGTCAATCTTGTGCTTGACGACTGTGATGAATTCATTAGAGGTAAGGCTATGTGCTGTACAAATTTCTCGAGTCCTTGTTTCTCTGTGGTCGCCACTTACGCTCAAGAGTTATCGAATTCATCGTCTGTTTTAGATCCGGAGGACATGCAGCGCGTGACGGATGAAACCCGAAAGCTAGGTCTGGTCGTCATTAGGGGCACACAAGTATCACTCGTTTCGCCAGAAGACGGGATGGAGGAGATAGCCAATCCGTTTGTTCAGCAAGACGAATGATGACAGGGAGAGAATCGATTACCGTGGTTTTGTCGCGTGTGACTCGAGCTGGGATTGCCGATATAGGCTATTTGGAACTTCTTGAGCGGGTACCCACAATCTACTATAGTACGCAACATGCAATACAAAGCTTTCGCAACTTTCTTAAATTGAAGTTTCAACATTTAGTCGTCAAGACTCCGAAGCATGTGGACCTCTAAAGTAAAGCCACCTCCAAGATCCTTTGAATGGCCCTCACCATGTTGGCTCGTGTGGAGCATGTCCCAACCTCGTCTCCTAACCGGACCGAACTCCAGCTCTTGGACTGCATCGTCGTATGCAGCGAGAACTTCTTCGGAAAGGCTCACGGGAAACTGGGGAGCCACCGACGTCCTTCGAACACTCCCAGACACAGACCCGTAAAGATCTTCCAGGAACTGGTAGTTCGTGTCGTCCGGTTTCTCGTTGGCGGCAGGATTGGTGGTGTAGTCCATGCAATTTCCAAGATCTTCATTGTAGAAGTTCTCGTCAGTATGGGGTAGACCAAAGCCGTGGCCGATTCTATTGTCAATGGTTCGGAAAACGCGAAGTTAGAACACCCACCAAAAACAATTCCGCGAGTCGAACAAACATGAAGTTGCACTTACTCATGACACATCGTGTACTGTCTCTGCGCCCTGTCGGCCGTGCCGAGGTAGTACTCGTTAAGTTTCGCAGTACTCGCAATGATCCATCCATTCGTAAGCAATACTTGGTTGATTCCTCGCCACTTCGTGTCTCCATAGTCGCCATCGCAGACCTTCATCTTCCCTGTAACCGGCTTGCAGGCTTTTTCGGCGGGGACCTTCTCTGTAACCAGTGTAAGTGCGTCCGGGCTGCCAACATCCCAGTCATTGATAGCAATCTCAAATGTTTCTCTCCATTCAGCCTCGAGAGCATCGACGATGGTCAGTTCGAGTCCATTCCCGTTGTTCTTCCACCGATTCGCCTCATCCGGGTTGACGCCATCCCAAGGGTCCGTATCACTGAACACGGGAACACCAAACAACGACCCAGAGCCACCCGTGAAAGCAATCACAAGTCCAACTGCCGCCGCGATGATGACGATAATTGGAACCCCAAGCGAAACTATTCTACGCAAAGTGCAGCGTACTCTCCCAGCGGCGGCTTGACCGTCCTCTGCATAGATGGTCATTCTCCGCGACGAACGTGCCCGCTCCCGCTGGACGATGCTTCGCGCAAGCTGTTCGTCGCGCTCTTCCTGATCAAGCTTCCTCGCAATCTCAGCAATCTCGACGTCCTCTACTGCCGACTGTGCCGGTGAGGAGGATCGAGCACTTTCTGGAACAAGTGAATGCGACGACACGTTTCGCATTGAATGACTGGATCGGCTCATGGAGGTACGAGCTTCGCGCTGCGATCGCTGATGACTTGACCGAGACGACACAATAGCATCCCGTTGAGAATGAGTCGACGCTTCGTTCAGTGACAACGCAGCGCGTGCTTTTTCTTCCTCCATTACTTGACGAGCCATCTCTTCGTCCTTTTCCTCCTGCTCCAGACGCCGTGCCAATTCTAAATCCTTGGCAGTTCTGCTCGACATGATACTATGGTGCGAGGCGGAAAGAAGATCAGTTGGCCCTGAGGGGGGAGTGTCAGGTGTGGGGGAAACTGGCGATGGGCTTGATGTTGAGACGTGATTTGACTGGTTGGGCGAGCCGGTACCAGAACGACGCTGCGAGGCACGTTCACCACTGGACCTTGAGGCTCTCCGTGAGCCCGATCGTGTGTGATTCGAGCGAGACTCTGCCGCAGCTGCATCTCGACGAGAATGGGTTGATAACTCGCGACGAGATCCAGCGCGCCGATGGGACGATCGCTGTCCACCCCCGTCGTTCAAGGGTTCTTGCCGCGACGCGGGTCGTGTATGAGCTGACTGATTGGCCGCTGACTCTTCACTGCGTGTCTCTGATCGAGCTGGAGTGTTGCGACTTCCACTACTTTCTGTTTGTGCTTCCACGTCGACAGGCGCACTGGGTGCAGGGTGCGGTGTCGGAGAATCTTCCGGGATTGTTTCGCTGTTGTCTACGGACGATCGACCGGCGGCTCGTGTTGAAGGATCTGGCTGCTGAGAACGAGATTTTCGAGCCCTGTTGGAGCGCCGCCGCCGACGTCGAGCATCTTCCTTACTCATGCGTTCGGAAATTTCTTTGTCCTTGGATTCCTGCTCGAGCCGTATGGCTACCCCTTCGTCGTTGTTCGCTGTCACAGCCGAGGGTGCTGTAGCAGGCGGATCCGCAGGAGTGTTGGTCGTTGTCGCAGGCTGTCCAGGTCGACGTGACGACTGACGTTCATAATCTCTCTGAAATTCCTGATGAAGGGCACGGGCAAGAGCCTCATCTTCTTCCATCGAAGGCATGCTGATGGTGTCTTTGTTGCTACAATCACGAGTAAATGAGGGGTCGTGCCAACGAAAGTTCAGGTGCTTTGATTCAGAGGCGAGCTTCTCCAGTCCCTCCCTATTTTTGACAGTATGTCAACCGATGTCAGTCCCTTCAAATCAGTCCCTTCGTGCCTCTGAGGTCCATTGACAGGCTCAGCACATACAAACGAGCGCACACGAGCTTGGTGCAGGAGACTTTCAACTTGGGAGCGAAAAGCCACGCTGTCAAAATCCATCCGGCGCGAGCCAAAATTTGTTATGACTTCCATACGGGATCGCCTTCACAAAATTGGCGTAGATTGGATATTCAGAGAATGACTTTTTTCACTCTTTTTTGTCCATATTGTGTCCTTGGGCCTCTTGTGGTCTGTCACTGACACGGTGTGACGTGTTTTGATTTACTTATTATCGACTTCATAACTTCAGCCAATGAAAGAAAGTCCACCGATCGACGTCGGATCTTCTCGCTCGCCACTCGCAAAAGGAGGAAATCTTCCGCATTTTCCGACGCACCAAAGTTTGACTTTACAACAGCCATACCTCGAGCATCGTCACTGCAGCGCAACTGTCGCCAAAGCTTTCATCAATAGAACCAATTTCTAACTGAAACATGATCGGAGCAAAGCTTTCTACAGATGCTTTGGTCGAACGCGTCATGGCGATGAGAAAGCAAGAAGATACCATCTACAGCTACCATGCCTACCTTCCAAAATTGAGCAACACCGATGAAGCGCGGCTCAACATCACTTGGCGCGAAAAGATTTGCCATTGGTCTTACAATGTGGTAGATCACTTTGATCTATCGCGTGAGGTCGTGGGAATCAGCCTCGATCTATTTGATCGCTTCTTCGCCACAAGGGGCAACAAGTGCGGTGGGAATTTGGCACTCCTCACCTCACTAACTACGTTGCATTTGGCCATCAAGATGCACGAAACCAAGAAGATCAAGATCTGCACTTTGGCGAATCTGAGTCGCGGACAGTTCGAGCCTGCTCACATTGAAGAAATGGAGTGGATCATTCTGTCGGCCCTTGGTTGGCAGGTCAATCCGCCAACCTCGTACTCGCTGATCTCGCACCTTTTGCTTTTCCTTCCTCAAGAGGCCAACCCGTCTGTGAGGAAAGAACTCTCTGAACTTTCAAGGTATTTGTCGGAACTGACCGTCTGCGACTCGTTCTTTGTCGAACACAAGAACTCTACTGTCGCCTTCGCGTCTATCCTGAACGTCATGGATGAACTCAGCTATTCAAGACTGTCGGCTGGAATTAGAGAAAAGTTCCTTCGCACCTTGTCCGAGAAGGTGAACCTTCACTACCGTTCTCCAGAGGTCACAGCGGCACGCGAACATATCCGACGTATGTTCTCCACAAACTTGATCCTGCCCGAAAGCAATAACAGCAAGTGTGGCATGTTGCAAGCCTCCAAGTCGACGGACGACAGCCTCTCCGTCTCCTCCTCCGGTTCCGGCTCGAGCTGGGCAAGCCGCTTTGGAAACCGTTCCAGAGCAGGTAGCATGGACAGCAAGGGGAGCTGGCGCCGATGCATGTCGCTCACTTCGCCTGTTTCGAGCTCAAGAGCACCGCGGGTTGCATAGCCGGCCCTCCCCTGCTACATACTATTCGCGCCCGGCTGAATTACAGCCACTTTTTCCAAACTCAATCGCATACCACATATCATGCACCGGTGCCATAGAATCATTAGACGTACAAACGAAACTAATCGCATCATATCATACAATACGTATACGTCTAGGGTTACTGCAGTAGCTAGATAAGAGCGCGGAGGCAAGTGTCGAGTATGAAGTTTTGCTACATGGAGAAAGTAGGGCTACCCACTGGACAGAACTACGACTTCTTCAAGAAGGCACCGCTTTATCGATTAACCTTCCAAACTCACGGTAGACTAGATCACCATTAGCTCACAGCTCAGTTCTCATTAGGTGCCTGCCCGGATGGGACTAGACTGTACATTCTTATCTCGGCGTTTTCCGAAGGTTGAACAGAACTTGCAGTTTCGATAGAGTGTGTGTGGCTGTGCTTCTGATGAGGTGGCAGGCAGGTCGGAGTATCAACCACTTCAAGAAAATGGATGGGTTGGCGGTGCGCATCAGAAGCGACGTCATTCAGTGTCGTACCATAAATGAAAATATCATTGTGCACATACGTCAGACAGAATCGGGATGACGGGAGATGCCGACACAGAAAGGGCGACGACCAAGACGGCGCGCTGAGTGTGGCTGACACGATCGACAACGAGTGATGGATTGTTCCAGCCATGAATGCCAAAGAACGGAATGAACAAGGAGTGCTGGTCGTGCGGCGGATCTCCTGTACTTCTCATGCAGCATAGAGAGACGCGCATCTTGACCAGAATGACGAGGAAGCGGAGGCGAGAAGAGAAGAGTCTCTTGACGGAATCGCTCCGTGATGGCCATGATCGAAACACAAAGAAATCTCGAAGAGTCAGCGCTTGCGACGGTGCCGGTACAGATGCGGTGGGAGGAACGACACTGCCACATGATGATCAATTTTGCGATCGTCCTTGTCCGATGGAAGTCGATGTTGTGGTGACCGCCGACGGCGGAGAGTGTTTTCCGGCCAAACCTGCGCCCGCTCAAAACACTTGCACGAACACTATTTCACAGGACGCAGACTTGAGAAAGACAGGCTTGAAAAACATCGAGCCAGTTGAGCGTGCGAGACTTGTCACACCACGCTCTTCGATCATCAGCCTTGTTTCTGAGCTTGAAATGAACAAGCTTTTGGACGATCTGCTCGCTTCGCCGGCATCTTTCTCGTCGACTAGCTCAGTCTCTTCTATTGAGGTCGCAGACGCCAACGAGGCATGCACACTTGAAGCAGCTCCCGAGATTGTACGAGTTAGCTCGGAGCCTAGAATGGCCACGGAAATAGTGGAATCCAAAGGGCAAGATCCGCCGAGCATAAGCAAAACGAGACATCTGTTCTACGTCGTGCTTCTGGCGTTTCTTGTCATCCTCGGCGCATTTCTGAGTTGGAGCGATCCCAGTATATGGAGGGATATCGATCCGCATGCCATTTTTGTCCCTGGTGCGGGGTTCTCAGGCTTTTGGTTCACATTGGGTCGACTCCGCAGCATCCGTTACCCTGCTTCCAAGACGTACTACTGCTACTCGGCAGGTTGTCTGGGCGTTGTAGCGTCATTGAGTAACTTTACTTTGGATGAAATGGCAGACATGGCATTTTCAGTGCAAGGACAATGGAAACGAGGAGAGATTCACAGGCATGCTGTGGTTGGATCTTTCGTGGACAACCTGCTTCAATGGGATCGAGACGATCGACCGATGGAGGTCGATCACCGACTTTCTCGACTGAACATCATCACAACAGTACGGAAGGGGTTGTTCGGCTTTCAGCCTTGCGTTCGGACACCGCCGAGCATACATAAGCTACGAGAAATGTTGCTGCAGACGACATGGATGTAAGTGAGCCGCCTCTCCTCTTTGACTGGGTCTTTCCTATCAATTCGATCGCGCTCACAAAATTGTGTGCTATTCATCTGTTCAGTCCTTTCGCCGTTGGTTCTAGTTTGTGGCAAGAAGATTCAGACACTGGAGAGCGACACATTGATGGAGTGTTCACGGCTCTGTCACATCCGTCTCTTGCCAATCATCTTCATCTCCCGATCGTTTGGGGTGTCATCTGGAACGCTCTGAATGTAAATCTTGGAAGATATATGGTCGAGAAACTGTATCATGATGGCGTCAGGTCTGGCGTGTAGATACGAGCACAGAGGATTTTGCCATTGTCACAAAGCCGTTTCATTCATGTTGTATGTTTAGATTTTAGAGAAGATAATTTTGTATCAGGAGAATTGAACCCCTTCCGTACTTCTGGCATCGCTGTTGTGTTCATATCAAGGACTCAGTTCATGCGGTCAAACGTCATCACAAGCTCACAGTGGGGTGTGAGCGGAAACATGTCAACGGGCTGTGCTGCCGTTGGTCGGAAGGCCACCCCCGTGTACTTTTTGGTCGGTGGTGCGCATAGCATGCCCGCATCGCGGACCAGCGATCCAGTTGGGTTGCAGCTCACGTACACTATTCGTTGAATCTCTTCGTTCATGCGAAGGCTTCGAATAACGTCTGGGTGAAGACCTTCTCTGGCAGGGTCGACGACCGCCACAATTGATGGCGACGAGTCCTTGACTTTCGATATCTCCTCAGCAAGCACTAGTTCTGCTCTTGAGGTGATAAACCGCGATAGCTTCACTGACCCGTCTCCCTCCTTTCCGAAACCATTCAGATCAGCGTTGACCTTGGCGTCTTCAATAGCTGGCTCGCTGATGTCGACTCCTACGACACGTCCAACGACGCCCTCTTTCATGCATGTCAACCCGATTGTGCCGGTACCACAACAAATGTCAAACAGGAGAGTGTCCTTGGGATTTGGGCTGACTTCTTTGACGCGCTTCACCACCTCATCGTAAAGAACCTCGGCGCCCTCTGTATTCACTTGAAAGAAAGCCCCCGGAGAAATCTGAAAAGTGCATGTTCCAAGCTGCTCTTGCATCGTCTCTTTTCCGTAGACATGCTACGGATCACAAAGAAAGAAGATTGTTAGAGAGAACCAATGAGATGTACGCAAGCGGGGGACAAGGTCATGTCTTACCTGAACGGGATGCTCGGGCCCGGGCATGGAGATCCCGTCGAATTCTTGAAAGAAGATGGACGTCACACGCAGCGAGCATGTTTGCGAGACCAAAGTAGTCTCTATTTTCTCATTCGTGTCTCCGTCCTGCTCGCTGCTGAAAAGCGGATAGTTCCTCTCCACGGCAGAAAGTTCCTGCGATGTCAGTAACGAGACGAGGCGGCTCTTTTCCGTCTCGAAAACGGCAGAGTGGTCGTCGGTGTCGTCTTTGGCACCGATTGCACCAGTTGCTGGAGCATGTACGAAAACAAGCATGCACTCTTTGGTTCGGTCTGACATGCGCATCATTAGCGTTCTCCATATACCGCGGTGCTCCAAAGAATTGTAGGGCGGCAGAGGGCTAGTGGCAAGAAATTGATTGACAATATCGACGATGGCACATGCTTCTGGAGGCACATTCTGGCAGCAGTGAGGCCGAGAGACACCGCCTGACCACCCCGCAGCCATGGATCCTACAGCGGGTGTTTTCGTGATGCTTATTTTCTCGTCGACGTCGACATTGCTGGCTGGATCAGGCGTCTTCCTTTCGTCGATCTCATG